>KZ505704.1:676480-701163 GCA_002844005.1 Limosa lapponica baueri | reverse complement strand
AAAAAAAAAAAAAAGAAAAAAAAAGAAAAAGAGCTGTTAAGCTGTTACAGGATTGGAAGGCTTTTCATGACTTTCCTCCCCTGTTTATCTCGTTTATATGTATGCCAAATATAACCATATCTTTCTAAGCTTTTTAATGGGTCCTGTTTTCCAAAGCTCTTTCTTTGCTGGCTTTCTCTATATTTTCTTTGACTGCATCTCTCTTAAAGTATGATGACCTAACTAAATATAGTACTACAGCTAAGTCTTCACCAGTGCCAGATACAGCAGACCAGCAACCTTCCAAACAACAAAATATGACATATGTCTTTTTACAACAGTATGACATAGTTGATTCAGAGTTAGTCTGTGAAGCTATCGAAGCTATCTCTTCTATATTAAATCCCCACGTGCAATATATTGAATTTCACCTTTATTGAAATTCACCTTTTTTATATCAAATGATTCTTCAGACTGTCAAGATCGTCTTCGGTGAACCCTGCCCTCCGTCTTCACTTATTCAGTTTTTAATGAAAGTTCTTTCATCCAAACTATTAAAAATATTGAAGAATATTGAGCGCAGGACAGAGCCCTAGAGAACCTGATATAATAAGAAATGGTTGACAAATAGCTCTGGAGCAGATGTGTGCTTTCAGCTGTGAACCTGCCAAAACCGTCATCTATACAAGACTTCCTTGAGAGAGTGCGAAAAAATCTCAAAGGCCAAAAGTTAAGATACATGCTCCTGCTGACTCTTTCTCTGTACACGTAATGATTTTCTCTGGAGAAGAAAGGAATTGCAGTGGATGAATATGTTTGATTCTCGACAAATCAGTCATCTTTTTTTTTATTACATAATTATCCTTTAGATACTTACAAACTGCTTTGAGTAATTTGCTTTTGATTCTTCCTGGCCATTAAAATGGCGTATTTTTATAATTCCATTCTACTCTTCTCGATATTGGAAATATCTTTGCCATTAGGTTTCCTTGGTTTCCATGGTTTCTTGAAGCAAATTGCTACAGGGCTGGAAGTTGCTACGATACACTCCATCAGGACCCCCAAATTTGAGAATATCTAAAATATTGAAAGTTTTTTGAGCCCGGGTTCTTACTTCTGTTTTTCATTCTTATTATTTTAACCATATAGGAGAACTAATTTTTCATGATATTTGAAATAAAAAAGACTTTTAACTTTTCAGCCATTTTTTCACCCATTTCTTTCTCCCCTTTCCTCCTAAGTATTGGGCTCATTCTTGTCTTTTCCTTTCATTTACTTCTAAGATACAATTAAGAGTTTTTCTTCTTGTCTATTTTATCTCATTAGTCACCTAAACTGAAACATTCCATCGTACCTGCTCAATCAGTTGATTTTTGAACAATAATTTTAACAGTAATAATGTGTTTCAGGTAGCTCAGCCTCCTGGCTCAACTGCATCATTACAGCTTGCTTCTACTTTTATCCTTCCCCAGAGTCTTTCAACAGATAGGCCTCTGGTTTCTTGGAAGCCATCACAATAAGCATATTCTTTTTTGATGTATTGTGTTGTTACATATGTTGTGTTTTCAACCTTTACTGTTTAATTTATTGCTCAGGTACTTATAAGAAGGGGCCTAAGGAACAGGAGATTCTTGTGTCATAAGAAGGTGGTCACATAGAGTATGGTGATTAATCATCATAAAATCATAAGCACACCAAAAAATTAGGTAGTAAAATGTGTATTGCTTTGCAACTTGCTCCTTAAATGAAAAGAGAACTCCGGCTATGTTGAACATCTCAGTGCACACTGGAGAATAACTTTCACTGTAAGTAAAGTAACTTCCTGAACAGTGAACCAGTCGTCTTTCTCTTCTGCTGAGATTCCCATTCCCATGAGGAAGGAGAGCTGAGTGTCTTTTGTATTTCCATGTGCCCTGTGCTGAACAGAAAGCCTAAGGTCTTGCCTAGCATAAAGGAACTGAAATAAGTAGACAGTGTATGCAACAGTGGCTTCTGGGAATGGTTTCAGGACTTTGTATTTCCTAGTTATTTTGTGCTTTTTTGTCAAAGGGTAAACATTTCAAGCTAAATTATTCAGAAGGGATTTAGGAGGTGTTTTCTTTAAGTTCTTCTGAATACAAATGTGTGGAGAGAAAGAATAATCAACCATTCTGCTTTGGTTTTGTGTTTTTGTTCACTGGTTACACTGAGACCTTTGAGGAGAAGAACTGTATAGATGTGTGGGGTAATCCAGTTCCCACTCTTCCTGAGCAGGGTTTTCATTGGAAGCCACTCCAAACCGCTACTTTGAAGAGGGCTATCTCAAGCTACTAAAGGAGAGAAAAGAAAACTCCTGGCAAATGAAAAGCCATGATAAACCCTGAGGTGACTCTGGTACCAAGGCCAGTATGCTAGAGACATTTCTTCAGCAAACAGAAGACACTGAGTACTTTCCAGGACATGGTATTATGGAAAATGGTGGCATATTTTTGCAAGACAATCCCAGCACAAGACCTCGGACTGAAGATGGAATTCACCTTCCTGAAAAAATATCTTCTTTACAAATGGGTGAAGGAATGTAGCTCTTTAAAGTATAAGGTAGAAATGTAGGTAGGAGCCATGTGCTTCTGGATTATCACACTGACAATACAATGTTTGCATACACATAGATGCTTGTAATTTAAAAAAAAAATAAAAAAATCAGTAATTACTAGAACCATGACATGCCCCAGCACACATATTCAGCACAGAGCCAGAAAAAAAGTCATTTGACCCCAATACAGTGAAGCCTCCCCCAAGGGCTGCTGGAAATGCCATCTTCCGGATTAGTGCTTCCTGCAGCACACAGGAGCAGATGGCTAGCCAGTGCCCTGGGATACGACTTACTGTAAAACAAGGCCTTGACTATGTTTCACTATTGTAAAGACTCAAAATTTTAAATGTGTGTGTTTTGACAAACTTATGAGGCTGCTTATATAGGAGGTAAGGGAACAAAAGTTGTTTCTTGATGTCTCAGAAAGGATATAAAATTACAAGATATTGTGCTCTCTAGGGATACTGAGGTCTTACAGCTTAGTTATGCTAAGTAACCTGATGAGCCTACATGTCTTGGTTAGGTTGAATAAAACTGAATGCTCTTAGGAGGGTCACTGCCTTCCTTCAACGTCCATTACAGTGTAATTTGGGTAGTGGAAGAAATAGTAACCCCCCAAAAGCTATGCTCCCCATGGCACACTGTCCCCAGCAGAAGAGTGGGCTGCCTCATTATGCGATTGTGCCTTTTGGTATTCTGGCATTCATCCACACCGAGCATTATTCCTCTCATCCGTTATTATGGGTTCCATGTTATACGGAAGCATGTGTTTACCTTTAAACACGGGAATCATGATGCTGACTGCAGTACAATTACTCTTTATCATCTGAACCCAGGACAAGAATTCTGTCCCAAAGCAACACTTTGTTCCAGATACTGTTATAATGATGTTCTTTCATACTTCACAAAGTCGTAGGTGGCAAGGTACAGGCATGCACAAGAAGCTGTGTACATATTGGCTTTGGACACGAGGTCCAGGTTTACAACCCTGTCCCCTGTCTCAGCATGATCTGTGATGTTTTAAGGCAGAGTTTTCAAGTTAGAACAGCTATTTCTGGGTAGGTTTCAGGTATGCAACTGTGAGAGGCTTGTTTGAAAACTTCTTCACCTTATCTCTTTTAAAATAAATTTCAGTACTGTAAGGAAGCACAACTCTTAACTCAGGAAGAGTTAAATTAAGAACCTGGCTTATCTGGAGCTTGTGAACCAGTTCCCCAAACTAACAATAAATGGGGGTGAACTACTTGTGGCAGAGCTGCAATACAAAATGTAGTATTGAAAGATTGGGATGAGCTTGGTTTACAAGAATGCAAGTACAATTAATTCTTTTTATGATATTTCCTTTGTGGATTGAAATGTTGCAGCAACCTTGGAAGAATTTTAGGGATGTCCCCAGGGACAAAATGAATTCCTAATTTACATAGAAAGGGACAGAGGTAAGGAGAGAGGAAGACCCTGCTACTATGTGTGACTTCTGATTATTGAAATTCCTCTCCAGAAGTCAATGGGGAGAGATGTGAGACATGAAAGCTTCATTGGAGGTGACTTAAAATTACATTTTACTGTTTTGTTTTTCCCTTTGCCACTTCGCTTCCAACCCTGATACTAAGAAATCAAGATTTTCCTTTGCTCAAATAAGTTTGCATTAATTTTCCCCATCATCTTTCCAGTGCTAGAGTTGAGGCCAAGGGAAGCTGACAAATTCAGCTCCCGTTCTGTCACTGGAGGTAAAGTCTGCAAGCATCAGTCTAATGCTCCCTGCGTGAGGTGCACCCTGACATGGGGCTGAATGCTCTCAGCCAGGCTGGAAGGGTCAGCCGGGGCCTGGGAGTGCTGAGTGCTGTATTGAGAAAGTTGTTCCTGGCAGGCAGAGAGAACACCCCTTCTTCCAGGAGCAGGTAACAAAGAGAGACCCCTCACAGCAGACCCCCGGGGAACCTTTCAAACCAGTCTGTGGCCTCAAGAGAAAATGCAGCAGCTTTCAGCACAGGAGAGAAGGCTGAAATTACGTTTACCAACAGAAAATGTTGGACCATACTGGTTTGTGAGACTGTATTTGAAAACAATATTTACAAACCCTTTCTGCAAAGTTGTCACTACTGTAAAATATTCAGTAGAAGGTGTTTTCAACAGAACTAAAAAAAAAGCCAGCTCCTTTAGACTAATAATTTCCAGGGAATTAGTTCTCTAGTCAGAACCTTTGACCTGAGATCCTTGCTGTAAAATACTAGTCTGTTCTACATATTCAGAAAGGTATCTAGCAGTTTGCTTACTCCAGTAGGCATTGCAACCGTGTTGTTGTTTTTATCAGTTCAGTCCATAATGTTTCTTTCTGGGCTATCAGACTCATGCCTTGGGAAAGTCACTGAGAAAACTACTTGTAAGTTTGCTTATGACCCAGACCCAGGCCTTGGAGTAGGTCGTTAATGCTAAGGAGCAGGTTACCAGGGTTTAATTTTTTCACAGAGATTCTCCACAAAAGAACAGAATACAGACCATAGAAATATGTGTTACGAATGCTAAGTAAGGTCCCTGTTACCTGACACTCATGCCTAGACTCAGCTTACTTTCTCCAGACACATCCAAGCCAGACAGTAGACCCACCTGTAGTCAGTTCATCAAATTATGATTAGATCTGTCATTTGACTGTTATAGCTCTTTCCCCTTCACCACATAATCCTCTCCCAGTGATGAGACATTCAGCAGAGCTTTGTGTATTTTTCCCCATATAATTTCTTTGCCTAACAGGCATAGGACAGTGTGTTTGTGACATGCCATGTCTTCTCTTTTCCACATGGAGAAAAATAAAAAGCTCAAACCCAACCTACAAGGCTGTTTGTGTAATAAGATGCAGTAGCTAAGAATCATGACAGCTGAGAAATAAAAGGAAGACACCAAGTAATGCTAAATGTAGAGAACCATTTGTCTGAAACATTTGGAACAACCAATTTATACTCACATTTTACTATGAAGTGCAAGCAGCTCTTATGAATGTGAAAGCCTGTGAAGAAGTATTTACTGCAACCTAAAACCTGATATCCTTCTCAGATTTAAAAGGTAAACAAGATATGGGGAGAGTTGCTATTTTTCCTGCAAAATAGGTGACAATTACACTGACATTACTTTATAGCTGTTGGATTCTTTTTTAGGTTGATGACAAAACAACAGATGCAAAAGATAAGAATATATTGGAAGATACCAATACAGGAATGCATAGCTCCTCATGTTCCCACGTCCTTTAAAACAGTTTTAATCCACGTTAATGGGAAACAAAATGTACAAGAGGAGAGCGCATTTCATTACAAGGAACTCAAGGGGATTGTCTAGGTATTCAGACCTATGTCAAGGCAGTGTTAAAACAGAAACACAAACACGATATTTTCTAAGTACAATGGTGTGAAATGTTTTCACTTGGAATGGTCTCAGAACAGATATCACCAATACTATCAAAAGGAGAATCTCCTGAAGAGCTTATCTGATATTTTGTGTTTGTACCCATGTCTCTTCTCTTTTCAATCCTTTTGCCCAGTCTAGGCAAAGCATTTTAAATGTAGTAAGTAGCATATGAAAAAGTGCACATCATGCAGTAAAATAAACACTATCACCATTCTAAATCACGGGGAGAAAGGTGGAAATCAGGCTACAGAAAACCGCAGAGTGCATTGAAAGTACCTCTGAGTAAAGCCTGCCAAAGATACCAAGAACTGTCAAAGCAAGCAAACCAATTTTATTTGGAAGAGACGGAAAGCAACTGTGTGGAAAGAAACCTATGCTCTTCTGTAGAAGAGATTCAAGTGCAGAACATAGAACCGAAGTGATGGTAATTCCAGTTTGAAATGGGAAGTATAACAACTGAAACAGCTTAGGTCAAAACAATAATGCCCAAGGTACAGGTCTTCCAAAAGGTCCTAATTAAGCAAAAAAGACTGCCCAAGAATATTAACATCAGGAAATGGCTCCGGTAACCTGAGTACCCTGACTATGTAATTGATGAAATATTAAACTGGTATTTTTAATCCAACAGCAGTCCAGGTTAAGTCATGAACTTGTGAGTTAAGTATGTGTTACTGAAACATCAAAACCTCACAAAATCTGTGCTCACAGAGAGGTTATCGTACATGGAGCAAGCACATACGTACTGAAAGTAGGCAGCCGTGCATGCAAAATTACCTCCTGTCTGCACAGTGCAAAGGAGCTACTTAGATCCCTTCTGTCCTTAATAATGGGGCTCAAAGGAGAGACAGCTCGGATACTGTGTATTGCTAATAATTGAAAAAGGTGCACTGGAGCCTGCATAACTAACTGTAACAGAAAGGGTTATAGCAATGCCTGTGAGCAACTACAGCCAAAAAAAAAAAAAAAAGAGAACACTGAGCTGTGAAAAATAGTTCATACTCCTCTTCTTTAAGGCTTTTTCTTACAATCTTAATTAGACGTGCAAATAATTGATTTTTCAGTTTGGTGGCTGAACCTAAAAAATACTTTCTAATTTGTTTCAGGTCAACCCTGAACCGATTTCCTTTCTTTTTGCCAACATAAAGAGCAGTAGCAAAAATATTTGGTTTTCAAACACCTTTTACATTTATGAAAACTAATTTATAGCTTTTTTTTTTCCTAAATTGAATAGGTTTTGACTTAAGCAAGCAATAATCATTACACTTTTTCTTTAAAAAAATAAAATAATATTGGAATTTGATCCTGAAGTCCACAAATTATTTTGGTAGACCTAAAACCTCTCCTCTCATGTGAGGTTTTCCCCCATTCTAATTTGAATGCAGGCACAATCTCCATTGTGAAAACCCTTTACACTTTTTTTCCCCCTAATTTCACCTTATTAGACTTAATTCTGCCCTCTTGCAAATGGAGCAATATAGTTTTCATAACCATAGGGTCCTGAATCAGCAAAGCACTTGTGTATGTCCTTAGTTATAAGTAACCGGAGAAAGCATTTGTATTTCTTTCTTGAAAACTGGGTCAATTAAAAAAAAGCAATTAGCTGAACAGAATTCCAGCAGCTTACTCCTGCCTTTGTGTCCCCCCGCATCAATGTCTGTGATAAGTACAGTAACTCTTCTTCCAGATATTCCAAAATCTTGTTTGTCCTCTTGGGGGTCCCCACAACACACAGTGAAGGAGAAGTGGTGGAGAGACACCTATAAGCTCCGAACTGACCCTGCTGATTCCTGAACTGAGGAGCCCTCAGGGTATTTCTGATCTCTAAGGTCTAGATCCATGCTGCTTTTATCTTGGGGTGATCCTTGGCTGTGTACATCTCTCCCCACACTGATTATTGTGTGGAGGAAATCCAGGTATATGGACTAGACGAGATCTAAAGAAGACATAGGTCAAGCTCTCAGCCCTTGTAACTGGGTGCACCAGGATCCCTGAGTTTCCCCACAGTGCAAACCTGTGGCTGTTGACGAGTTGGGGACCATTCCCATCCCACCATTACCCCAGTAGTTAACCCATTACAAAAAACCCCCAGAGATATACAATAAGATAGTAATTGATAGTATTAGAAAATTAGGAAAATTGACTTTGTCACTTGGGCAAAATTACTAAACTGAAGAACAGGAAAAAAATAATAATCAAATTCCATTAGCAAGCTCAGATGCCACTTGTACCAACCGCTCGCAGGTCTTTTTAAGAGGGATGGTGATTGCCATACTGCTTCAACAAGTTTCCCAAACAACTTTATATTCTTTCAATTTCTTTACACTCTTCTTTATTTCAGTTATAGATGAATTGTAGCTAAAAACAAGAGTGAAAACATTTCCTCCTACTTAGGGTGTGCTAGAGGAAGCTCAATTCAGGACATTAAAATCACAGCCAGATCCAGAGCCCTTTGTTGAAACCTGCTTTTGGAGAATCCTGACCCCTGCTGCTGCCTCTTTTCTGAGAACTACTCTTGGCAAACTGCGCCTCCTCTCTTCAGAGGATCCTCATCGGATTCAGACTAGGAAAATCCTTGTTCCAGAGTGGGGAATGAGGCAGTTCTTGCCATTTGCTCTGCCAGCTCTGTAGGTAGCTCCTATTTCTCCTTTCTGTCTATTCAGACTCAGGCCTAGAAGTCCCTGCTCCTAAGTGGAGAGAGTCCCCAAAGCTATTCCAGCTCTGGTTCCTGGTCCCGGACCCAGTTGCTATTCAAATGACAACATATACCTTCCCATTCTCAGTCCCAGATGAATACAGATTTTGCCCCTTCCTTCTAATTTTTTACCAATTCCCCTTCCCTCCCTTCCTCCCCTCCCCAGCATTTATAATCTGGGCATCCCACAACTATTAAAATCCCAGCAAAATAGTCAGTCTGTCAAGTGGAGGTTTCACCGTGTGTGTGCACGCTTCTCTTTATGTGCAGTCATGAGGGAGTGGAACAAACAATGCTGCAGTGTCTGTGCACACCTAAATGTTCCCAAAGTTTGCAGGTGATGCAATATCACGGGAACTTGCTTGGTTGCACAAAGAGACTAATCCGGCTGAGTCACGCAGGCATATTGTGAATCTGCAGATAGGTCTGTCAGTTCTGCCACATGACTCGACTTAGACTGTAAGAAGTCTGGGTCTGTGCTCCATGATAAAAGTCTTCACAGCACCGGGACAAATACT
The DNA here is from genome assembly GCA_002844005.1 of Limosa lapponica baueri. Taxonomy (NCBI): domain Eukaryota; kingdom Metazoa; phylum Chordata; class Aves; order Charadriiformes; family Scolopacidae; genus Limosa; species Limosa lapponica. Next base: position 692,006 of record KZ505704.1, on the reverse strand, counting down.
GAACTTTTCTTCCCACAGTACGAGAGTCTGCATGCATTTGCAGCCAACGTTTATTATATATTTGGCATTGGCCTCCATGTCTTCTGCCAAAATAGTTTTTCAAAGTAAAAAGAAAAGAAAATAAATAGCAGGTAGAGGTAGCCCAACTCTGGTGAAGCTGGGGGAGTACTTAGGAGGGGAGGAGTGCTGGAAATTAGTCTCTGTTCCCAACATCACTTGCACATTTTGCCCAACAAATGTTAAGTGCACGCAGCACAGGCGGTAGTAGCATGTGGCACAGCAACAAGGGCACAGGACCTGCCCTCCTGCTCCTTGCAGAGCCTCTCTACCATAGGGCCACGCAGTCAGGTCACCTCTCAATTAGTCCCTTTTCCACACAGACTCCACTCAGTGGCAAATGTCTACATGTACATGTCTACTTGTGAGCTAATGTCTGAGCTCCCGTTATAGTCAGCTTTATTCATTAGCCTAAAGATAGGCACCTACTGCCATTTGAGACACCCTTGGGTCTCTGAGGTGCCTGCACAGGGCTAGCAGATATGAATCAGGACTGACGGTAGTTCGGTGCTGAGTGTTCCACAACACGCAAAATAAACACCCAAATGCGTTTAAACAACTGAATCCTACCCTAGAGATCTAGATGACACAGACAGTGGAAAATAGAAAACATCTCAACGACTAAATATAGGTCAGCTTAAAATCACTCTAGTCTCTATGAGCTGTTGACTAAATCTACACTTTTGAGATCTTCAATGCCTAGTTTAGGTATGTGAATGGAAACCTAGGTTTAAGTGTCTTAGTCTGAGAGCTGTGACTTGACCCTATGAATCTGTGGCCTTTTTTTCACAACAACCTCACTCTGGCAGGCAGGACAGACCAAGTACTTAAACTCTATGACTGAAACTACATTGTCAATTGAATTTAGAGCCATACATCTGAACTAGATGTATTTAGGCAAGTTAGACTGTCAGAACCTAGTAATTATTTCTGGATGTGCAAAATCTAAAATTGTTTATTAGATTTATAGTAAATACGTTCGGATGATTTTAGAGCAAATGGAAAGAGCCGCCTGTGAGATTTCTGATTGAGCAAAAGGCTGGGTGCCAACATTTAACTGCAATTTCTTGCAGAGGTAAAAAGACTTGTTTTTATATCGAAGCCACTCATTCAAAACTATCACATTATAACCAGCTGCTGTTACTGTCTCACGGCCATTCAGTAGTGCCCATATATAATGATCCCAGTCTAGTTGCTGCACAAGGAGGGTCTATCCTTGCAAAGGGTCCATTCAGCTCCCTCACGCATAATTTTTGAAAGGAAGCCAAAGAGAGACCTGTCACTAATGCTTTTACTCATCCTTATAAGTAAGGCCTGAGCCACGTTCACTGGACATTGTGTAAGAAGAAAAAATTTTGTCTTCCCAAGCTGTTAATATATTTCTTCAACTTCTAAGGGAAGTCTGATAGGCTTCCCTGGAAAATCAGTGCACATAAAATGAATACAGAATGGCAGCAGTATTAAAAGAAGCAGTGTTGAGAGACTGAGAGAAATAGTAGATTATTTCTGACAAAAATATCTGTGAGTTCTAAAATGACAGTTGAAAAGGCATCAGAGGGGGTGAGGAAAATGAGATCTTTTCTACCAGTTCTGACTACAACTGTAGTGAGAAAATTTTCCCTGACACATATTAATCTTGGCAAAATGGCGAAAAACCAGCTCTACATATCTAAGCAGTTGTACCTTGAACTCTTTTAATATGATTGAATGCGGTTTTTGCAGGCAAAGATGCAAGGTAGAAAGGTAAAGATTTTTAGCATGAAAATCTGTTTGTTTGTTGCAGGCAGACTGACACTGTTGCAGGATAAAAGTATAATTATTTTCCGGGATTCTTTTCCAAAACAGAAAGACTTTAGCCTACAAGTGAAATCTTCATAAGCTTAGCGATTCAACTTGCTATCTGTAAATTCAGCTTTCTGTAACTTCAACACCCACTCCTACTCCCTCCTCAAAGGGCTTAAATTGGAAAAATGTAGAACTGAAACTAGCACACAAAAACTGTGGTGGAGAAAAGAGTGACAAGATTAAAAGGGTAAATGAAACTATGGAAATCATCAATGAAATACAGTATTTTAAGCACAGATTACCCACACACAGCCATACGGGATCTGGGGTGTTCACTGTAGGGCAGGTTCAGCCTCATCCTGTCCCCAGAGCAGGGAGGTAGCAGATGATGTTCAAGGCATTCTGAGATCAGAGGCAGCACCTACTGCTGAGCTTGGACCCCAGGTTTACAAACTGAAGGGCACTCATGAGGGCCCAGGCTAACTGACATCTCAAGCCTGAGTCTGTCTCCTGGCAGGGGAGAGGCCCCCTTTGCTGAAGCAGCCAGAAGTTATGAGCTCCAGGGAAGCAAGGAAAGGGTGACAATGGAAGTTAAAAATTCTAGTGAAAAAATAACTATGAGCCAGACAAACTGGAGAGGAGAAAGGAGTTGGGAGAAGAACTGGACAAAGAATTATAAATAAGAGACAGACAACTTAACTGCATAAGACTCAAAGACAAGTTTTAGAGGAAAAGGTTGTTTTGAGGAGAGAAGCACTCCTGCAAGTCATGGGTCAGTGCTGGATGCGACAGGAAAGAAGAGCGAATCTTGTTCTGAAACCTTGTTTTTGCCTCTGCCAAAGTCCTTTTCATGGCACAACAGCCAGAAAGAGTTGTTAAGCGTACAAAACAGCTGCTGCTGTGCTTTCTGTTGTCTTGCGAAGTCCTTTGATCACCAAAAAATATAAGCAGAGGCCCAGGTTCATTGCTAAGCAACAGCCTGCTTAAACACGTACCTAAATTCAAGTGAATTCAACAGAGTTCTGTTCATGTTAGTAGGACATAAGGTTGTAACTTAGTTTCAATCCACGTGAGTGTTTGACTGAAGAGTGGTGGGGTATGGACGCAGTAGTGTGGACCCTCTGCCTAGCCACCACCAGTGTCAGTGGAGAGGTCACATGAAGCAACAGAGATGTCAGACTAGCTGCTTTCTCGATGGTGCTTTTGGACTCGATGACCTTAAAGGTCTTTTCCAACTTAAATGGTTCTACAATTCAGTCTCAGCCATTGCCAGCCTGTGCCTGTTCATTCATTTTCTGCAGAAGTTCTTGAGTTTCCCCTTCTCATGAATTTGGGAGAGGTGGAGCATAAGAGAAACATGAGAACATAATACCTGAAGGGATCACTGGATCACCTGATCCCATTACCACCACCATGGCACACCATGCACTACTTTTTCAACATCAGAAAAGCTCTCCAGAACATCCTCTCCCACACCACAGTCCTGCTTTATAGGACAGAATCTAACATCTTCCCCTTGCCCAATCTAGGACAGATTCATTTCTTTGTCTCTGCTGCAATTCAGCTCAAGTCAGCAGTTGGTGGGCTGCCTTAGGCTGATAAAGTTTCATCAAGGAACACTTGGGAATTTCTGTTGGTGTTCTGTTCTGAAGCTACAGCCCATAAAAAAGAGGGGGAGACTGACAATGTTATTCCCTGGCAGACTGACCCATGGGAAGACTGACACGGTGTTAAAATGTTTCTCCTACTAATAAAAAGAGCGGATCAGACAGAATGTACTTGGACTCTTTTTGCAGTCTTATCATAGAAGAATAAAACTATTATGAAAAGCATAGTTTGACAGGTTGAGGATTCTTTTAAGGGCAAGTACATGATACTTGATTTTTCATCCTCCTCTAAACATTGCCTTGGCTATCAGTTTCTTTCCAACAGCAGTTTTGTTCACTAAAAACAATTTTTTTTTTCTGCATTTAGATTTCTTCTTTAGGTCTTCTTCAAGAAGGGTGAGAGACACAATTTTTATAAGTATCTATGTGTGCACATGTATATATATAAACAATATATACACAAATATATGCATTTACATACATACTAACTTTCAAACCAGACATTTGAGAAAAGGAAATATGGGATCTCACTGCTGGAGGACTTATTCTCCCTTGCTCAGTATTCTCTCTACTATTTGTTACATTCACTTCTCACAGCACTTGTGAAAATGAGTTTATAAGCATTTGGGACCTGAGAAGTGTGGTTCTGTTCAATCTCTCAAATCAATAGTTTTAGTTGTTGTTTAAAATCTGTAAAGGAATTAGTTGCTATAACAGCCACTGAAACTGTGTTAGAAACTTTGGGAAAAAACTAACTGACCCATGATATAAAAGGATCACACAGGTTCACAGTTATTCTATTAATTTTTACTAAAATCTACTAGGGGAAAGCATAAAGACACTTAAGCGGCAGCAAGGTGATGGCACTGACAGCCAGCTGGGTTCTGGGCAAGCACCTTCATGGCCAAGGCTTTGCCAGCTCTTCTTCAAGAGAAGGAAGAAGAGCAAGAAATGCAAAATGTCCCAGAGATGGGATTCCTCACACCTCGCTTCAGATGTCTATAATGTAAATGCCTATGTTTGAGGTAGCTATCCCCAGGTAATTTTACCCAGAGGTAAAACATCTTTCCATTGCCAGATCCAGGGATCAGCCTGACTCATCAGATGCAAGGAATGTGTAATTGCATAGGCTAATTGCGGTCGCAATTTTCTCCAGTTGTAACTTTGTTGTTTTAAAGTTTGGAGATCTGTTCGGTTTACTTGGACCACACTTGCTCATAGAGCAATTCTAAAATTTTGCCTCATGTGTTTTTCTACTGATATAATGATTATAATTATCACCCCACTTCATTTAGCAATACTTTTGATGTGGCTTCTGAGGTCTCAAAGTTGACTGCATAGGGAATAATAGGAACAATATTCCTTCCAAAAAATGCTGACTTTTACTTCTGTAAAATAATTCACACAGAAGTGAATATCATTCTGGAAGCATCGCTCTCTTCTGGCAAGTAGAAGATACATCCAAGCAATCGCAATGAAAAGAACAGAGTAGTTCTGATTGAAGCTGACCACAGTGTAGCAGAAACAGTTAATTTTCCCCTCTACTTTTAACACAATTCTGATATGATCTAATACTCACTTCCACAGGTCTGAAATATTTTTTTTCTTGATCAAAGGCAAAAAGTTTATTTTCATGTCATCATTTAAATTATTATCTTCTACTAAATGTTAATGTGTATTCTACCATAAAGTTAAAAACAAATGTTGTTTTATTGAAAGTGGACATAGCACTGGAAGTAGGCAGTTTAATCTTATCCAAGCAGACCATTTTGTATGTATGAAGATGAAACATCTCAAGAAGATTAATCTAAATTTTTCATTTTTCTAGAATTTTGAAATATTTGGCTTACTATCCCATTTCATATCTCAGAGTTCCTTAAGAAATGGAAATTCAGATGAAGCCTGATGAAGTTTCATGGCAGAAAGTAATATTCAAGTACTCTGAAGTCTACTCAAATTCAGCTACAATCATTTGGATGAATTTTGAAGAATTATTCTTTCTAAAAACTGGGTGATTTTTTTAATTTGTGTGACTGTGGCATTCCATTAAAAACCACATTTACACTACAAACCAAACAGATTCCTTTAATTGTTATTTCTGAGAAGATATTAAAAAAATCCTGTGCTTTTTGCACAGAAATAAATGAAGAGGTAGTACTTCATTCAGGTCTTCTCTCTGAGTCTCTTAATATGACTTAGAAAGCTGATAAATTTAAGCCCCAGAAAGATCAACCCATTATTGGTATTTTAAGTAATTTTAGAAAATAGTAATGAAAAATCAATTAAATGGAAGCACTCAAAACAAAGTACTTAGATGTTATCTCAGACTCCAATTATAAAGACCAAAGAGCAAAATCTCCCAGCAATCATTAACATCACAGGAGATCTTTTCACTAAGATCATTTAAAACCTAGATGTGTGCCTAAATCCCTTCTCATGAAAAAATCTTCCTTCTGTCTAAAATTTCCCAGAAGTATAAATGTTGAGGCACTGGTGTGCAAATGGAGCAATTAAAAGGAAGATTAAAAGAAATTTAAAGAATATATTTCCTTCATAACCACTCTTATAACTGCTCTGAAGTTCCTCTGAGTCTCATTTGACTTCCCCAATGGATTTTTAGTCTTATTCCAGTATCAATATCAGTCAAAATCTCTCCCTGCAGAGTAACATGTCTATTCTCAGGGAAAATAAGGGCAGACAGATTCAGAGCCTCTTCTAAAACAACCCAGAAATCTTGTGAACTAGTTATTCATTTTGTTTTACTGCTTGCATTCCCACGGCCACAGGGAAGACACAGCAGGTAAAGAGGTACTCACTGTGGAGAGAAAAATATCACAAAGATTATAAATTACATTTAAGCCACAGAGTTCTCATGAAAGTCAGGTGTATTTAAATAAGAAGAACTCACATTTACTAGACAAAAAATAGGCTTTGGTTTTGGTTTTTTTTTTTCAAAGGTAGTTTAGGACTTTGCCATTTTTTACTGAGTGTAACAAGATAAGCAATTGTTTTTAAGATTGGAGTGGTCATAAGCATTTTATAGACATAAACAAAATCTTTATGAGGAAAATTAGCTATATTTGCTCAAAAGAGTGGCCATATTTATTTGAAAAGGGTATGTCTTAAATCTTTGAGGGTTACCTGAGCTCTCCCTTTCCTAGATTACAAACTGTATGCATGGAACCCAGAACTTACCCATCTTGAGTTTAAAAGTTCTTTATAGCTCTTGCAATTTGGACAACTCTGTTTCTGCTGAACAGTTTGATCAATATGATCTCTACAGCTGTCTCATATACAAGTTGCAGTTAAAGGAAATAGAAAAGAGTCAGCACGGATAGGATTTTATTGCCAAAATACTTTCCCAGCTTATTAGCCAATAATAAAAGGTGGCAAAACACCTTCTACCACCTTTGATGGACAAAACTCTACATCCCACCCTCTAGAAAATGACCCAGTCACAGCCATGCATGTGTGATTTCTCCCACCTGGGTCTGGATGCTGAGGGAAGGTGAAACCTTCATGTCACGTAGGGTGCAGGAGCTAATCTCTGACAGGCATAAATTTTGAGAACACCTGAGGTTCAATGCTCAGCACCTGCAGTTGTGTCCCTTTCACTTCAAAGTCACACTGACACTGTGGGCTGTCAAATGTTGGATTTGTATTCAGCAGCCTTATTTAATTGCCTTCAACTGCTTCTATATTAACAACTGCATAGTCACTCTTCTCTTAGACAATTAAACCAGCAGCGTCTAAGGAGTGCAGAGGAAAAGAGAGTTCTCCAGCTGTGAACCAGCATAAGAGAAACAGAAAAAAATATAATGGGAAACCAGATTGTGCTTGGAATAGACTACAAAGTGTCTGCAAAAGGCTTAACAGAATATAAGAACCGAGGAAAAGAACAGAAATAATAAACTACAACAATGTACAAAAACCTGTCAAACCACGAAGATGCAAAGATCGGTTCCGTTATGCTGCCCACTATTGACAATGCTATGAAATCCATGGCTAGCATTCTGAGGGGCTTCCAGTTGCAGTAAACAGGAGCTAAAGGTGATATGGTTAACATCTACAGAGTTTATAATTAGGCCTTGCTGTAAGAGTCATTATAAGATGTTAAAATAATCCTTCCTCTTTTCTAGACAGCAGCATGGCTCTCAACCTTTTAGCTTTCACTAGCAACCCATCTTTCTTCTGACAGACATTGTTGTCCTTGTTCTCAGTGCATACATGGGTCAGTCAGTTCCCCCATTCTTTCCCAGAAACAAAAGAAATCTCACTTCCTTTTCTGGGCAAAAACCCAGGTAAATTTGGAATTCAGGGTACACAATGAATGAATGAAATGACACATAGCTTCATGATCACCACTACTTGCAGGGTTCTGCAGGATGGCACCTTACTTGGCAATCAAATGAGCTCATGTTTGCTTCGAACTTTTTGCTTCCTTGGGAGGACAACTCTGACAGTATATGACTCTGTGATGCCATGTATACTGATCGCACAGTTTGATTTAGAAAAAGGCCCAGATCAGTCAGCAGCAATCTGCTAAACTCTAAATGCACTCGCACAGATGGTGTCAGTATTACAACTGTTCTGCACATGCTGGGCTCTGATATGTTTTAGAGAGCTACTTTTGAATAAATTGTTCTGATAACAATCACTTATTTATTCTGCCCTTCATAGCTTATGTTCTGTACTCTTCACCTGACAGTAAAACTAACCATTAGAACAATAATTGACTGTGACGTAACGTAATAGAAACTACTGTGCAATTATATACGCTGAGGATAATTACATTTATAATTAACTACTAGCCACTGCAAGGTGTGAGTTTGTATCCCATCAAGACGTTCTAGTCACATCAGAAGCCACAAGTTTAAAGCTTAAGTTATACAGCTGCTGGAAGCTCTCTGTAGAATTATATCGCCAATAATTTAAAACAGGTTTATTTTTAATATTTTATACTAACACAGATTAGAGCTAGAACCCATGGCCTGCCTTCAAATCTCTAAAGAGTTGTTTACAGTGCTTCTCTTCAACCTGAAACCTTTCTTCCATCCCTTCCTAATGAATTAGGACTTTTCCATTGCCTTCGGAGAGTATTTCTTCCTCCCTGTACTCCACTGCTGCATTTTCTCTCAAAGCTCCCAGTATTTCCACTATACTTTTCCAAGACACACACCACCAACTCCAGATGTTCTGCTTTCTGTCTGGCTTTGTGACCTTCCCCCACCACTGGAATGGCAAGTCCTCTGCTCTCAAGGATCTAATAATTCTTCAGTCTAAGGAACTTCATATTTTCTAACCAAATTCAGAAAAAGTTGTGTTGCCACAAGGTTTGCAACCATCTGGGTGCAGAATTCCATAAATTATTACTGTGAAGGTGGTGAGATACTGGCCCAGAGAAGGTTGTAGAGGGCTGATCCCTGGAAGTGTTCAAAGCCAGGCAGGATGGGGCTTTGAGAAACCTGGTCTAGTGGGGGGATGTCCCTGTCCATGGCAGGGGGATGGAACTACAGAACCTTTAAGGTCCCTTCCAACCTAAACCATTCTATGATTCTATGATTCTTCAGTATTTTATTTAAGACTGCCTTGAGTCTTAGCCTGCTGCTAGAGCCATACTGATGTGCCCATGTGACTGCACTTCTGCTGATGTTATAAAGTGTGTTGAATTTATGACTCACCTCCATTTTAATCATAGCCAATATGCACACATATACACGAAGATCAAAAGGCTTGTCATCACTTAACCTTTTCAAATCCAGTTTACTTGCTGTTTGATGTGAAACACAGAAGCATTATCTGATTGTAAATGCTGAATGTTACTGACCATGACTCATTTTTGAAGTCTCATCACAGTAGGAAGCTTGAATCAGAAACTGCTTGCTCTTTTATGGAAGATCTTAATGTGTAACAAGTCTTGGTTATTAAGTGATGTGAGGTATAAGAGAAGGAACAATGTATTCTACTCGTTCACATATCAGATTCTGTGTCAGCAAGATAACTGCATCTCAACATAACAACCAGATTTCAGAGGTTCATGTCACTGTTAAATTTTACTTAAGTATGATGGCAGCTGCATGTGCAAACTTTGTTTCAAAAATCAGATGCTGTGATGCATTCCTAAATCCACTGTAGTCAATGAGACACCTCCATTTTTGGTGGAACTATTTCAGGTCCTATGGCAATGACTTTTAAATTTGTACATTCCTGAATGTCAAATTGTTCAAGATTAAAGAAATTCTGATTTTTCATTACTAATTTTTGCCATAAATTACAATTGAGAAATACTAAATGTCAGAATTTCCCACGGAGTACATTTGCTTGTGCAAAGTTCAACACATTATGTTTTGCATTTGTGTTTTTTTATGTATTTGTTTGTCTACATTCTCATTCTAGAATAGGTTTTACAAAGGACTTGCATCCTAAAAATACTTACTTTGTTATATTGATATAAGTGGAGCCATGGACAGTTAGTTCAGGCATCAATACAACAACAAAGATGTCTGAAGTTAGATGGGACGAATCCCAACTTTTGTAGTTCAGAATTCATGAGACCTAAGGAGATGTATAAAACATCATGACTTGTTGCCCAGCACGGACTAAAGAATATTATCCAGTGATCCTTCCCCCAGGTCAAGAACTTCTAACAGATAACTGATATTCCACCTGTTGAATGAGGTAAGTGAGAATGCTAGGGGTAGGCAAAGCAATATATAATATATAATATCATGGATGATATATAATCCATTATTTCAGAGCCAAGAGAAACAGTAGATTATTGACACCACTATAGTGATTAAATTTGTCTCGAACATACCAGCAAGGCTTGAAGTTTAAGTCAGACACCCTTTGTCAAGTACTTTTGTTCCAACTAACCCAAATGTTAAAAATATATACCCTCTACCTAATTACCTGGTTTAATTTCCAGACACTGCCTTTGCCTGCTAGATTAAAGACCGTGATTACATCTACTGATATTTCCTTGTTGTGTACATATATGTGTATGTATATATTTATGTAAATATCTATGTTGTGCCTTGATTTTCTTTTTGATCAGCTAAATAAATTAAGGATAAGTCCCTCACTGTAACATATGAACTCTTCATAAACTCTGTTACCTTTTTGATAAGTGGTGGCAAATATGATCTGCTTTAATGTAATGTCTTCACTGCGAGAAAATAAAAATAGAAGTATCATACCCTATTCATTGCAATGAAAGTTTCAGTGTCTGTATCTAGCATTATTGATAGTAATTAAAACTCTAGAAATCAGCCCTTAATAGGATCAAAAAGGTCCTTTTAGTTTTAATTCTCCAAATGCACATCAAAGCCTCCCACTCCCTCCATAGTGCTGTCAAGCTGCTGAATAAATATATCCTCTGTTGCCTGACAGTAAGGAAGAAGAAAATTTTGGCAAAATAACAGTTCAGCAGCAATGTGACCATTATAAAACACATTACTGTGGCTAGGAGAAATAGAAAGTTTTATTGTGGAGGCATTATGAAACTCAGTTGAGCCAAAACCAACTGAAAAATCACCATCCTGCTTTTAAAAAATCAGGTGTCCAAAGGCACCTTTTGACTCATGGAATGTGATCATGAAATCTTACCCCACAACCAAGGCAGCCCAAAAAAACCTTCTACAATGCCAGTCAAAAGCAGAATTGGATCATATTTCTACCCATAACAGTTGGAGACAGTGAGATCTGTCAAGTAACAAAGAACTTACTACTCTTCTAGTCTACTGAGATCCTGTGAGAGCCTCTTTTTGAACCTAACTACATCCCCTGCAAGGCTGGACTTTCAGTCAAGTGCAGATCTGAGAGGAAGAATTTTTGGTGGCTCTTCTACTTGGGTAGGAAATGTTAGTTACATGCTGTTTGATTTTTAGATGTGGTCTCTTCATGACTTCATACATACTGGCTTCCTTAAATCCATAAGATTTATGTAAATCCTGAGTGAAGAAAAAGATAGATTATTTTCTAAAAGAACACCAAATAGGATGATGCACTGCTCTGGACAGGCAGATTGAACTGTATGGTGCTTGAAGGTCAATATATAATCCTGTGCTCTACAAGCTTTTCCAAAGAGCACAGAATATCTAGTGTTAAATAAGCGATGTTAAATTATGCTGTACTACATTGCACACCACATAGGAACAGACTGTTTCATATATTAAAACAAAGGACAAAGAACTGTTTGTGTAAATTTCGATTTCATTTGGAGACATTACCTTCATTCCTTTTGCTCTCCAAGCATCACCATGATATATCAATCCCTATTACCTAAGGGATAACAGATTGTTAAAGAATAACATAACAGATTGTTTCAGACCTCAGCAGAAGCCTAATCACGCATCAGCTTGAAGGTACCTCTCCCTTCCTTGTTAAGTCAGATCTTGGCTTTTCATATTTTTGGAAGTTTATATTTATGGAATAAATATATATTTATTTTGGAAGTCTTATATTTATGGAAGTTTGCATATGACCAGTGATGCCAAAGTTTGCATTTATTTGAGCATAATTTATGATGCATGTACCAATATCTAGATACTCAGATAGTATCTTTATCTCTAGCAGGGTAAGAGAACAACTGGCTACAGGTATCACTGTTTTGTTGCATATTGAAAAGCATCTGTGACCAGGTGGAAAAGAGCAAACTGGACTGATTTCTGGGGTCCAGACAGAAATACTGGATTAGAAATATCAAATGACATGATTTCCAGACGCTATATTACAAAGAAGGATAAGGGGTTATTACCATGAGGTCTTCACAGTGTATAGCTCCAGTTGCAAAATGCATCCTTCAGCACAATGTAGAAGCCTAGACTAGATTGATTCCTGTAAAGCTGGAAGGCATTATTATCATTGCTTAAGGTAAAATCTTCAAAAGTGCCTAAATTACTTAAGCTGTTGAAGCCCCATTTTCAAAAATGACATAAGCACTTAGAAACATAAATCCCATTGAAGCCACAGCCTCATGATTATTATGGCATAATAAGTTACTTCACATAAGCTGAGCAGCAATAACTGCTACGCTTACCCTGCTAAGCTCTGCAAATGAGGCTTAGGTGGCTCTTCCTTTGCAGGTTAAGTACAGTCAATTTTTTGTCATTTCTCGTGCAGTGTGCATGCAGCCTGTTATGAAGGCCTACCTTACACATGGCAAATGATTATGTTGTAGTAACTCCAGCATTATTAAATGAAATCAATGGGACCTCAGAATTTTTGAATATGTGAATTCAGCTCATGAGAGTTTTTGACTCATATCCTAGACAGAATTTCACCAGAAGTTCCTCCAACAATCCCACAGCGGTTTGTCGAAGAGATACATGAATGCATTTGCTAACCAACCACACACAGAAGTGCTTATCCTTATTTTCAATATTCTGAAATATTATTCTGAATATTCTTACACACAAGCATGTATTTTAATATTCTTCCAAAGAATATTGTTTTACTGAGAACCTGTTGATATTTTCTACTCCTTTATTTCTTCTACCTATGTCAGATTACCCAAGTTTTTGAGTAGGTAAGTGCCACCTTTGTGTGTATGTGTGTGCATGTGTGTGCACACACATGCATGTGTATGTGTTAAAAATTACAAATCATGAACAATGCTTTAAGAAAAAACACACTAACAGGTTAATTATCCATATAAAACTATGTGTGGGCGGCTAAATAATTTCGAAATATAATTCACTTCTCACCCACTCACAAAGGTGTTACTGAAGGCATGAATTTTCTTTCATATTTGGGAACAAAACAAGGCTTATTTTTTAGCTTTTATAAGAAATGCTAAAAGCAGTGTGAGAAATCATCTTCTCAAATACACACAGAGTTCTCACAAGCATTTATGCAACATCTGCTACCGTGGGCTGAGGCTAGTAAACAGTAATGTTAATACAAGCTAATAATATAGTATTACTAATAAAACAAAGTAATAATACATTTCTAATGCTTAGGGCATCTACAAATATGTATCCTTAGGCAAAGCCTGGATTTCATCTGGAGAGGCAGAAAGAAGACAGTCACCTGCTTACAGCAGTAAATGTCATCCTGTGTAGTATTTCAGCTTCTCAGCTGCAATATGATGTATTCATTTGTTCTAAATCTTTTGCTCTGTGTCTAAGAATGGATGCTGTGATCCAAAAGGCAGATACTGAAGAATTGCTGGTTTGATTGCAGGATCACACTAGTTGGAACAGAATACGCTGGATGTAAAGGTTTTATTTTCATGAACATGGTGAGTTTTCCTGTGGCACTAGCTGCAACTGGATACCCCACTTTAATGAAAAGTACACAGTATCCTCTGTTTACAGAATTTAATTGTTTCCAAACTGCTGGCATTGGATAACAAAAGCTTATGAATCTTTTATATTCCTGTATATTAAAGTTCTCAGTCAGATAGGTTTGAAAGTGAGCATATTGTGTTGTTTTTGTTCATCAGGTAAATATATCTCACATACCCTATGAAGCATGACTACCATCCTGTTTTCTTCCACCCTCTTTTATGCTTTTTAGGTAATTTTAGTTTAAAAAGAGCCATGATATTCAGAAATTACAGGGAATTGTATTTTCAAGTAAGAGATGATGTACTCTGGGAAATTATGTTTTCAGAAAACAAATTTTAAATCCGGTGGCTTGATGTTTGAGAATTGCATTGATAGATTCAGAAGAGTGCTTCTCACACGGGGAAGGTATGCTTTACCTTCAAATTTAGGGGAGTCATAATTTAACTACATAGTGCAGCAATCCAGAGACTCCGTCCTTCAATAAGGCATCAGCTTCCTGGCAGTCACTACACAGCAAAAAAAAAACGCAAGGTGTTTTTTGTGCAAGGGTTGACATAACACAATTTCCCACTATACCTTACTATGTGGTATCTTGCTCACATGTTCATGAGGTGGACACTGTGCCTAACGGGAATACTGTCTCACAGGAAAGCATTTTCTGATTAACTCTTTCTCTACACAGACACTCGCTTCTCCTCTAGGCTTCTCCTCTCCTAGTACACAAGGAAACCCATTGAACTGCACCTAAACGCAGTCCAGTTCCTTCACTGGCATAAGTCAGCCTGCAACACAGATCCAGTTCAAACCCAGCTGGATTGAAAGAAGGTCTTTCCACCGTGTTTTAGATCAGGTTATGCATCCTGCCTAGGACAGCCCAACAGACAAATAGGTAAGAGCTGGATTTGCCCTCTGTTACGCTGCAGTACTCTACTGAATTAAATTAATAAAGTGCTGATATTTTTTTTTAATATATAAAAACATTTCTAATTCCATTCAATTTCCCTTCTATAAACATCCTGCTCTTCTATCAGGAGAAATTCTGAAATATTCTCATTTTCCTCATGCTGTGAAATTACAGTACGTGGTCTTTATGGGCAGTGTATGATGCAACTGGCAAGTGTTAAATAGCTGGCCACCCACTGTGGAATAATAGTGGATGGTTGCAAAAGCACAGTAAAAGTCCATCAAATAAAGGGCCAGAATTCCTTAGACAACAGTTAAAACCCCAGGGATAAAGCAGTCGAGCATCACTTCCTGCTTAAGATAGATGACATTAGTGTCCAATGAAAACAGACCTAGACTCATAGGGGAAAATGCAGGTCCTGAAAACCAGGTCCTGAGATCTAGATGTGAAGGCACCGCATTAGCTGCACTTGTTATCTGTCCACAAAACAATGCATAAATCTGTAGTGCCGCCCGGTTAGAAAAATAAAAGCACTATATAAACCAGTTTATAATTTTTTGCAGTTCCTCATTGCAGCTGGCGATTGCTAAAATAGATGATCTCATAGTCTGCTGTGTGCCTGCCAGATAGCTTGCATGCAGATAGATGCCTTTGTGCTGCAGACCATAGAAACCTGCATAAAATTGGCCTTCTTTCCTTAATAGAGCTGCATGAACAAAGATGAGTTTGTTGCTGACCAAGAACTGAAAGCTTTGTTTTGTAAGACTCTGAATGTATTGCACTTTGCCAAAGGAGAAGGTTCTCCATAAAAGAGAAAGAAAGAAAGAAAGAGGGGGAGAGAGTGAGAGAGAAGGAAAGAGATAGAAAGTGAGAGAGAGAGA
>KZ505704.1:647747-676415 GCA_002844005.1 Limosa lapponica baueri | reverse complement strand
TTTTTTTTCTTTTTTTTTTCCTTTTTTTTTTTTTCCTTGAATACTGGTCACATTTCTTGAGCTGAATAAAAATGAAAGAAAAAGGAACTTTAATTAATGGGATGCCTTTTGATTTGTAGAGCAAAACTGCCAGAGCAGATGTACCAGCAAAGAGGATTAGATTGTCCCTTCTCTGACGCACTGAAAATTTCTTTTTCCCCTTGTAGTAAACCCCATTGAGGAGAGGCTGTCTTTAGTGTCTAAGATTCAGCACTGCTAAAGAAACTGTTGTATTTGGGTACAATGGGCAGCTCTCACAAGCCGAGACAGAATATGTGAGGAGAGAGCTAATATTCCTTTAAATCCAAGGTTGATTCCACTCTAGTATTTAGAAAAGCCTAAATAAAAGAGAATTTCTAAGTGTGAGTTCTTTCAAATCTCATCAAATATGTATTAAAGTGAATCCTGAAACAGCCATGACTAACATTCATCCTTTTTAAAAGCTCAGATAAGTTAAATAAAGAGTCGTGAACCTATTTTTGTTTTATTTGTATTAGTCCATCAATTCACCTATTTCTGAGATCTTTGTCTCTGGCTGCAGTGCTCCTTTAAGCAGGATGGAGTATGAAGTGCACATTTAACCAACGAATTTTATACACAAAAATTAGGCTTGATTAATAAATTCCTTAAGTATTCCATTTTAAATATTTAAAATTACATTTTCAAATCTCTGCCTGGAAGAAAAACTATCTCCGCTTAACTTCTACTTATTTAACTTCCTTTGCACTGGATGTGAGATAAGATGTATATTAAAATGCCTTTTTCCCTAGTACTTGCTTAAGTTCATTTTCAATTTCTTCTGTACTGAGAAGAAGCAAAAAAAAACCCAGATTGTATTGGAAAACATATAACTGACTGAGCAGTGCACATGCTGTGGTGGTGAGCATACAGCAGCCTAATTTATCCAAAGAGAAACTGAATGATTGCAGTAATCAAAATAAATACTTATACACTGTTTCATATATCCTATTTTCTAAAGTGAATGTGTACACACAAAAAGAGGGGCAATGAAGCATTTTGGTGCTTTCTTTAGCCATTTGCTTTGAAGGAATGGAAAAAAAGTAAAATTTTTCAGGTCACAGTGCTTATTTCTTGTCTTTTTGCATGACTGCTGAAATGGAGCAGGTACACAGTGCTACAGTTTACATTTTCTTTCCTTTTCAAGGCATAGTAAATCTGGACTACATTTATGTCCACCTTAGCCAAGGCTAACCTTTATGTCAGCTTTTATGAGGATGTGACCAAAATCATGGTCTTACTGTTTGCTTGGTTGGTTAGGTGACAATGTCCTTCCCTGTCTGGCATTTTCCTGTTGTTAGACTGAAAAATTCTTTTTTCTGGACTGAAATACACCCCTCTTTTACCCAGAAGAATGACTCTTATATTGTAAAATTATTTGAAACAGTTAAAACTCTCTTAGCAAAATTCAGAAATTCTGATATAACTGAGTCACAATAGAAACATAGGAAAACACTTTTTCACTGTAAAGCTAGAAGAGAAATTTTAGATAGGTATGAAAAAAAAAAAAACCAACCATTTTTTGCAATGTAATTTCAGAAGTCTCGTGAATAACATCTCTCAGAGATGAACAAGAGACATCCTACTGCAGAGGAAATCCTACCTTATTCTACCTATGTAAAATTCTGGGGTTTTTTTGTCTGGCAGTGCTCACAAAGAATATCACTGCCAGCCTTCTTTTCTATTCTCAGCAACAGCAGATATTTTGTAGCTAGACTTCCAACCACCTACTTGAAACGAAAATACAAAATATTCACCATCCTCTTTATATCCTATTGGGGCAGTGCAACATATAACAAAGATACAAAGAAAACCTATTAAAAATTTAATTGGCATCTCAAGAATTTTCTTTTAAGTCTAGAATTTTAGGCATTTTTGTAAATCAGGGGGAGTGCTCACTGACTTTTGTTATCAGTGCCTTTTCTCTGGAACACAGCCTCCTGAGGGTGAGAGCAACAGTGACCATCTCCTTGTACTTCAGTTTCAGGGCAAGCAGGAGAAACAGCTTTCATTATCAGGGTGGCTAGGTCAATCATCATTTGAGGGCATACCTGGGGTAAGGCTTGGGACAACACATCTGTCAAGACAGACAGGAGGAAGAAGCAGAACTGTAAACTAAAAAGAAGCTAGGTCAGAAAGACACAAAAGACATCAACAGCTAGAGCCAGAAGTATATAACAGTGATCTTTCTCATTTCACAGTCTGGGACATGTGATGATGCCAATGTCATCCTTTTGAAAGAATTATGAAAATAATAAACTGTTTGGCATGATCATTGGGCAAATTCTCTTCTTGCGTTGTTGTCTCCCTGTTTCCTTTTAGAGCCAACGTTGATGAAGGACTGGGATCCCTAAAATTTTGTTCCTGGAAGGCCACTTTTGTCAGTCAGGCTGGGGACTACGTAACAAATGACAGAAATCATCCACCACCACCCCCAGCCATTAATAAACCAGACAGTCGCCTATGGGTGGGAATGTATCCCTAGGAGCCAACTGGTGGGTGGTTTGGTGAGGTGAGGCTGCCATGAGATCTAAGGACCCTGGACCCCATGTGTTCTGGCACAATCTTCAGTCTCCAAACAGCTGGAAGAGACTCCAGCCTTGGTGATCACTCAGTCCCCAGGGGAATGAGCACAGTCTGACAGGTGGCCACTCTGAGAGCTGCGTACCAGGGACCTGTGGGCCACAGCTTGGCTTTAGCAGGGCTTCTCTAAAAATTACTTCAAATATACCACTTCTGTCCCATTTACTTCCCCAGAATGGTTTCTATTGCCAAATGTCAAACTAAAATCAAAACCCCGATGTTTTCTTTTGTCAAAAATGGCTTCTTCTGGAGCAGAAATTGGCTATTTGTAATAGTAAGTTACTAGATGGTTTAGGATATGATATTAAGAAGTTCAAGTCCTAATGAAACATTTTAAATTTGTTTCTTCTTCTTGTAAACCAGATTATACATTATACTTGGTGTAGTACTCCTGTTGCTACTATAGTGTCAGAAACTTTATGTTGACATCAAAAGTATGTACATCTTTTCCCCACAGAGACCTATCCAAGAACAGTACACACACCATTGCCAAGGAACCAGAGCTTTTATTTAGCAAACTGTGTAGAACACAAATCAAAAGTCAATAGAGGAAACTGGGAATTCAAGTCATCAGCAACAACTTTATGATGGTATTAAGTTGCTTCTACAACCTCCCCGACATCAAGACTGCGGATGGGTTTCTGTGATGGATGTGATGGCATAACCAGCATACCATTAGACAAGTTATCTTTGGGAAACGGCTTACCAACATCAGCTACTTGCCATGTGCACATGTAACTAGTCTGCAATCCTTTCTTCCACACTTACCTCACATACCAACAGTGGGCAAAAATAAGCACGTGGCTCATTTTTACTGAGCAGGGGATCAGTGATGCACTACTTTTCCCTTCCCAGCAGCAGCTTGCTCGGTTGACTACG
Organism: Limosa lapponica baueri; assembly: GCA_002844005.1. Taxonomy (NCBI): domain Eukaryota; kingdom Metazoa; phylum Chordata; class Aves; order Charadriiformes; family Scolopacidae; genus Limosa; species Limosa lapponica. The sequence goes on along the minus strand of KZ505704.1, from coordinate 672,896 downwards.
TCCAGTGGTTGACCCCTACCCTCAGCTTTGAAACTTTGAGAAAAAAGAAAAGTTAAATGAGCTTAAAATTGGTACCTTTTGGCAAAAATTGAGTATTCTTATGAAATTGTATGTCATTTGGACAACAGATCTCTAAACTGCCTATTCTAAAACTAATTAGACCTTTACAGTACAGGCATTTTCCAGAGCTTTTACCAGCCTATAACAGAAATCCATGATTGGCAGAGGCAAGGATTGCAGTTCATATAGTGCATAAAATCGAAGAACAAATACGTAGACTCATTTTAAGTTACTAGCATTTTAATTAGTAACAGGATTGTGTCTGTGAAGTGTGGGTGTAGTAATACTCCTGTGATAAGGATGAGAAGCAGAGGAGTCAGGCAGGTAGCAAATTTTCGCTTTCCATAGATTTCCTAGATGACACTAGGATTTTCTTCAAGTTTATTTCTCTTGCATTTTCAATATGAGTTTTCATGTACAATTTTACTGTGGATGCTTCAGTGTTTTTTAATGCAGTATTTATCATTCATGGGCATAAAGATTGGCTATAAAATTGTGCTTTTTGGGTTTAATTGTAAGTATAACATTTATTAGGAAGGAAAACATAGCTTTTTAATATCCTACTATTGAAAGAGCTACAATACATATCTTCCTTTATACTGGTTTTGTTATATCTGTAATGACAGAACTAAACCTAGCATTTTGGGCTTGTGCATGGAAATTGAATTAGCAACAGAATGTAATGTGAATAAGTTTATCACAGTCACATTTCCATGACAGCATTACAACCACTTTACTTGCACTTGCTGTGTAATTAAATTCATGATTCAACTTGTTTTGTTAAATTACATTCATGTCTACATATGCAAAGTCCTGATTCTTTTTCTTTTCTGTGGGTTTTGTTTGTTGTTTTTTTTTTAAATTCTGGAACAGACTTAAAATGGAGCCAGTTAAATAAATGCTTGTTTATGAAGCACTACACTAATTCTTTGTTCCTTGTATTTTTTTTATTTTTTTTAACTCTAACTTGTTTGGTTTGTAATAAATACACTGCTCTATTCCAATACTTTAGCTTCACTGCAGTGAATGTTTTTTGTTTTTTTCTGGTATTTAGTGTACCACATTTTTTTCCTGCACTTAAATATCCAGATAAGGTAACGCAGTATCTACTGATAGAGTAATGCAGACTCTTTATATTCTAATGTATGTTTCTTCAATTAATGCTGCTCACATGCTGCAGTCTATCTACTTAGATGCTACAAGATTTATTCCCCTTTAAATATCCCTCAACAACTTGCCTTACTTGGTTTTTCTGTATTCAACCTCATCCCAGTCTTATTGCAAACACATCTCTGACACCAAACTCCAGAGCTTTCCATTCATTTGTAACTCCAAACCACACACAGTTACCATTTAGTCATTTATCTTTCAAAACACAGAATCTTCTAATTGATTCTGAAATTACGCACTCTGCAATTCATCTCATAGCTGCTAAAATAGACTTTTTCCATAATTTATCCTATTGTTTTTCTTTTGCTCTTCCCACCAAACACAGCTTTGCAGGTTTTGCATTTGCAACTTCAGAACTAAGAAGGCAGCACTTTGTGCATTACGTTATTTGATTTAGACACTCTCCTTGATTACTTGTATATCATGCCAGGAATCAGAAAACAGTTGATCACTAGACTGGTACCATGGGTGTTCTTGCCTCCTTAATCTGTGTGACATGAGAATGATTAGCAAAATAAGATTTACCGATGAGTATCCCACTCCAGCTGCATAGCCTCAGCGTGACTACTGGTAAATGAAGAGACATCAAACAGACATCGAAGTGTGCATTCATAGGAGAAACTTCACAGTGGCTCTGGCTATTATTGCCAAACCAACCTACAAAGCACAGAGCTGGGGTGTCAGGCAAGTGTTAGTTCATGAACAGCAAGGTATCCAAGGCAGGGCTACAAAAACAGCTCTTGAGGGCTGAAGTCCTCAGTTGCTCTGGCAGAGTGGGACAAAGAAAAAGTGTTATATTAAGAAGGAGAGAAGATATGGGCAGAAATTCCCAGATGAAGTCAGGGGCAGAAGTAATAAGTGAGAGAATGAAGGTGTTTTACTGTAGGAAAGAAAAACAAAGCAGGTGGGAGAAAGAGCAAAGATCTACCTGTGTTGCTGTGTGACGGCAGCTCACACAGAAGAACAACATGAAGCTCTTTTCCGTTCAAAGCTCCTTTTAAATACTGCAATATGAGGAATTTATAACATTTGGATACAAAGTATATTCCCAACCCTTTTTAATGCTGACTATGAACCCAATTTAGGCATGCAATTCAGACATAGATGCGCTTCCACTTTGGGTGCCTGCCACCGGTAGGAAGGAGCAGAAGGGGAACACCTGAAAGTGGAATGGTGTCATCCATTTACACAGAGGAGAACATCAGCTTTGCTTGCCTTCTGCAAAGTGCACTGCCCTTTGCACCATGCAGCTTCAAGGGAGCTGTGTACGCTGTTATCCAGGGCAGCACAGGGCTGGGGGGCTGGCCACCCTTCAGCATGCCCTGAATGAAATCAAATCCCTATCAAGTAAAGAAGGTCTGGATTCAGGGTTTCCTGTTCCCAAAACTGAGCACTAACTGGCAGCGTATGATGCAGAGAACATGACTGCTGATTGCAATTCAGGGTGGGAAATAGCATACGAGCATATGTGAGTGTCAAGGTTTTTTCAAGCCTTCCTTCAGTGACCTGCCTAGGAAGATCAGTGCCTTCGGGGTTACTCAGGTAGCTAGGCTGGAAAGATGTTATCCTGTTTCATCATCTGCCTTTCACAAAAATGTTTTATTTGCATTTATCCCAAGATCCAATTCTGCCAAGCTAACTGTCATTGAATAAGGACCTTGGTCTGTGAGCAATTCCATCAAAATCAACCAGCTCTTCTCACATACCGAGGTTCAGTTCAATATAACTCTGAGGAATGGAGTCGTGGCCTTCAAGAAAATATGATTCACTGTGTTACCCCACCAACACCTCCAAAAAACCCACTTACTGTAGACTTTCTGTCATTGAGTCTTCCTCTTTTCAAGGTTCAATTGTTCTTTAAAATGTGCCTTAAAAGAACTCTGCCATTTTCAAAATTTGTGGCTGCCATCAGGGCACTTTATATCCCTGAATGAAAGGTCAGGACAGATTCTAAATTAGTATCAATTGGCACAAATCCATGAGCTTCCATGGAGCTGAGTCTATTTACATCAAATGCCTTCCTGGCCTTTTGAGAACAAGATTTTATTGTTGTTATTATTATTATCATTTTAAAGGCTACCAAGGCAGCAACATTTATGCAATTTGTTTCCTGAAACTTAAATTTGTGAAAAGAAAACAAAAAAAACCCCCTACTTTCTCTTTTTTTTTTCATTTTCTAATTAAATCCACATGGAGAAAATTACCACTCTAAAAATAATTGGGTATATATTCTTGTTCTTGCAAGCATGAAAAATTTTTCAGCAAACATGATTGCATGAAATGTCCCTTATAATAGGCTCAGTGGCTCTCACAACTAATTGTGACATTATATCATAGGAAAAAGTCCATAATGCTCCTCTACCACTGAACCGAAGAAACAAGCTTATTAATATATGCACAAAAGTTATCCTCAAGCTAACCCCCTGCCTTTTGCTCTTAGCCTGATGCTGTTGCCATGCCCCTATTGAAGGGAAGAGCATTCAGAGAGGGCTCCCGGCAGCCATGTTATGTGTAGAACTATTTTATAAGATCAGGAACATGTATGCTCTTCCTTGGCTCCCATGTACAGAGACTTTGGAATTTACCTCCCACCATAGCATCATGGGGTGCTGTAAAATGACATTTACCCTGTCCAGGCGACTCTGGACGTGGCACAAGGAGGCCAACACAGCTACGGCAGGATTCCTCCTGCCAATAAGCTCTTGGGCTGAGTTCCCGTAGCTGCTCTTGCTCGCAAGCAGCACAAATTAACACAGGTCTGCAATAGCAGGCGCTCAGTTTTAGATGGACTAACAGTTTCCAGGCAACGCAGTGACCCTTTTTGTTCAGAGGTATCGTTTTGTTAGCCGTAATTGTATATACTATCTCCGCTTTAATGAGAGACACCTAGTAAATTATACAGAGAAGCATTTCACTGAGGGGAACACAGGCACCCTGAGTAACTCCAGCTGTTGCTCAGCAATATTTATTATTCATATGCCATCCAGGTTTTCTGTGTGAGGCGCTTCACATGGCAACAAAGCAGAAAGCAAAGATGCTATCGGTTGACATCTTGCAACTCTGGATATAGAAGTTTAACTGCTCAATCCTACGGTCTTCAAGCAGGTTGCTCTTGGCTTAATAAAGTTTTTGCTACCTAGTGAGTAGTTTACAGCAGGTGACCAAATAAGCCCAAGAAATGTAGTCCAGTATAATAATGGACTGCATTTTTCTGATGGATAGCATTAAAGCTATACAGTATCTTCTCCTCTCTTCTAGAAAAGAGCATAAGGATATGACAGGTCAAGAACAGAGTAGCTTGCCACAGTCTTTGCTATACCAGACATTTCAGGTTGGCAGGCAAAAGCATGTGCCCATGTGCCTGATCCAGCTGTATTGTTAATTGAAGGTCTTTGCAGAAGATATGGGAGGTCATTACAGCTGATAGCTATTCACGTACACGCAACAGAGAGAGAGAATGTAACAAAAAGCAGGAGAATGGGGAAAAAAAACTAGTTAAATTCCCTTCCTTTTCATTCTCTGGCAGACTTCTGCTCTGGGTGCTGTGGTATTAGAGAAAAGCTCCAAAGCCCAGACAGAGAGAGATGAACCAACCTGCCTACCCACAGCACCCTGACACCACAGGCTTCCAACAGGAGAAAATGCACTGACAGACTGCGAAAGATGAGCTCAGATGACCTACAGTGTGGATGTTTGATTTCATGGGACACCATGTTGAGTGAACATTCCCAACCTAACTGAATAATCTCCAATATTTTTCTAAGATAAATTTTATTGAAAACTATATTTTCTGGGGATGGCACGTTTGGGAACATCCTTCTGCCCACTGATCAGAGCTTTACAGACCTGGAAGGATGGGTGGAGAGGAAAATTTCTGATAGACTGCAGAGAATGAGTGACGGTTGAGAGCAAAAGAATCGGCATCACTTTAATTAGGCCTTCGGGTCTGTGGAATAAAAGCACTAGATTCATGATTAATAGCCAAAACACATAACGTTCTCTTCAGAGAACAAAGTGATGTACTACTCAATAACACCATGGATACTAGGAGAGCGGGCAGAGCTGTGGTGAGTAAGTGAGAGTTACAGTGCCATATGGCAGCAGAGCCCACACAGAAAGAGCAGCTGCAAATCCACAGCAGCAGCAGCAGCTGCTGGAAGGGATCGAGGGACAGGGAGCCCCTAAAAAAGCCCTGGAATAGAAAAATACAGTGGTGTGAGAACTGCCCATGCAGCTATAATTCTTGCCAGAGTTCTGAACATGGATTAATCACTATTGCTAGACACCACAGTGGAGTGGTGCAGGGTCATACGGGTATTTTCCTGGTTATGACTCTTTTGACCCACAAGAGCCTCTCAGCTGGCTCTGCCATTCCTCCATCCCCTGCCCCTCTATCCTTCCCAAGATGACTCCTGTGCTCTTGTGATGGGAAAATAACCTTGAAGAACCAGTTCTGTACCTAATCTGGATGTTGCCTATATACAGCTCTACAATGAGAAAGTGGTTTAGATGTGACACACAACCAACAGCAGAGCAAAGGAGCCATGAGTCAGGTCTCAGCCTCCACTCTTCAATCTCTCCTAGCTGCATCTACTTGTGGTGAGAGAGAAAGGGAGGTACACGCAGATCAGCATTAAAGAATAACCCTTTACCAGAGGCTGCCTCACCCAAATAAATGTTGCAATAGCTTCTGTTATGAGTATACAAAACCCTATAACATTTCAAATACCATAGAGGGAAAAAACAGAAGGAAACGTTGTGCTAATTAAAATACAACCCCTTACAAAAGGAGGCTTGGAACATTTTAGCTATGATTTCCTGTTTGAATGTGCACAGAGCTTTTAGAAAAGCAGCCAACCTTAAAGAAAATTCCCAGCAATGGTGAATCCATCACAACCCTGAATAAGTTGTTCCTCTGCTCAATTAGCCTCACCATAATATGCTAATCAATGGTAAATAATTGCTTTTTAATGGCAACCACTCTGCACAGCCTTTAATTATCCACAAGTTTCCTGTAAATCATCACCATCTCCAACCAAGCAGTAACATACCCACTAATAACTCTGAAGCTTCATAAAAATCTTTGGTGATCTGACTGTCTCATCCAAGAAGCTCAGCCTTTTCCCTCCAAAGTCAAGTACTCAGAGAAAATTATCATATTTGGAGAAAATCAGACTATAAATCTGGAAAAGGGCAAGTTTCACCTGTATTACCAGGGAAGGTTTGGCTTTTAAATAGCTGTTTTTCTCTTTTGCTTAACATTTCATTCGTGATGAAAAAATTTATATCCTCATTTCATTTATTATGAAGTACATATGGGGAAAGGCTTCCATGTGGCAGCAGTGATCTTAACAGATGCTCCCCTTTGGGCAAATATGGGCTTTTTCCATTAAAAGTGCTGAGCAAGGTGCCAGGTACCTTATCTTGATGGAGCAAATTCATTTTGAAATGAAAGTTTAGTTTATCTCCAGTGTTTCTTATTTATGATGTTAGCTGTTAGCTGTTATCCCGCATCACAAGCAGTGTTTAAGTTAAAGATATTCACATCAGATATAAAAAGAGGGAATTGGATCTTAAATCAGTTAATGAGAACAGTCCATTAAATTGCCAACCTAACCCATGAAAAGGAAGGTTATAATTGCAGCTTATTCTTCATCTGTCACTCATTTCTCTTAAGGGAAATGATTGTTGCTTTTTACATGGAGTCATCAGTCAGACTCATGGGTGCCTGATGAACTGTGATAAAATGAACGTACAAAACATAAAGAGTCAAGTCATTCATTACTTTCTCTTGTACACCACTTGTAGACAGGGTGCCAGCTGCAGGAAAATCTCTCCCTGCCCCACACTTGAGTTGCAATAGCCCTATTATTCAGTGCCAGGCTATGGTTTCCTAACTTTTCCGGCATCAGCTTAATAGTAGCGTCAGCTGGGCATCATGCCATGTACATCAGCTATGCCTCATTTACCCTCCTGCTCCCAATTAGGTCGATCATGATGATAAAACCAAGAGAAAGACCTTTGGATAGAAAGCACATATTTATTTGGCCAACAGTCTAGTAAAAGGAAGGAAGGATGGGGAACTCATAAAGGGGAGGAAGGATGGATTGTGATCTTGGCTGTTCTGCAAATGCTCTGTGTGACTGCCACTTCTCTCAGCCTCCTCTTCTCCTTCCCCCCCAACTGGGATAATTCTTTGCTTTGCTCATGGGAGTCTTGTGAGCCACTCAGAAGCCACAGTGACAAGACATAGAAATGGCTATAAATAAAGGAGTCCAAGAACTTTAAATAGAAGGATTAAACACTTGTGTTCAAAGATATACAGTTACTTGCTGATGTCTGTTCATCAGAAAGCTTTGTTGAATTTCATGTCATCATATTTTGTTTGCTGTGGCTGTTAGGTTGTGAAGCAATCATCTCAGCTGTAATCCAAAAATCTGAATGTGGTTATTTTGAGCAGAGGAGAGAAACCTTCTGCTTTAAAGACAGCATCTGTCATTTGTTTAGTGGCCAGCTCAGCCCAAACCACTACAAAGATCTTTGTGCAAGAGTTACAAGCCACAGCAATATAGCTGTGAGAGAGAAAACTCATTTATTTATCCAGCAAGTAGTGTTTGCACTAGCATGCAGGAGCATTACTTTTTACGGAGACCCCTAGATTTGAGATACAAGCAGGATACTATATGTTGGACAGGAAAGAGCAATTTGCAGCTCCCTGGTATTGACTTTGTGACGTTATCTGGCAGTGTAAGGACAGATCACTTAAATGCAAGGATTCTGTATCTCCCTGTGAACCATGGGAGGAGAAATGTTCTCAGTTCCAAGGTGGAAAAATTGAGGAAGACATGCTAAATACCTTTCCAACAGCTACAAAGAAAATCTCCACCTGGAAAAACTCTAGAATTTAAGATTTTCTTCATTTTGGCATTTTGATACATTTTCTGTAACCTGTTGTCCATCCTTCAAAAAATCCTTTTGCTTATATGATTCAGTCTTCTGAAGAGGGATGTTCTTTTTGAAGAAAATGGAATTGAACTAATGTTGTGTGAAGTCCTCCAGGAAATCCTGGAGGACCAGACCATACCCAGTCTGGCAATGATGGACATTCAAGGCTGACACAGCCAGTCTAGGACGGGCAGCACCCAACACAAGGGCATATTGCAGCCTCAGACCATGGATACACAGCAAGAGCCAAGAAAAAGCTTCAGTTCAGACTGAATGTCCAGGTCAGGAAGGTGGTGAAAGTCAGCTGCAGATCCCTTCTGATCAGGCCTAGTTTCTGTCCCTTCCCACCATCATTAAAAGGGTCAAATTAGGACCTAAAATGAGTCTTATTTCCTCATCTGGGCCCCAGGCATTTGTCAGAGTTTGTCATTTTGGCTCTGACCCTCTATTCGTCAAAATGAGTGACAGTGGAAGCAAGAGAGAAAAAGAGAGAGATCAACATGTGATGCCATTTTTGTGCCATCTGGTAGTAAGTACGGGGATGCATATGGGCAAAACACTATTTAGAAGGCTTCTTAGAATGTTTACCTACAATGATTTGCTAGTTCACTAGTGCAATCTTTCCTAGCAAGAATAATTCTCAGAATGATTATATCCTTTTAAACTCATAATAGTATTTACACCTACATTATTTTAAAGTAACGTCCATGTTCCATCTAAACAGGCTTTGTGTGGGAGGCACTGAATAGAGTGTAAATTCTTTACAATACCTACATATTTGTATGTGAGTTTCGTTCTCCTGTTTCGAAGACGGAATTTGTTGTACAAGGAGACATCCTGCTATTTGACTTCACTGAAAAGTTTCAGTTATTCTTTAGAGACCAAATGCAAATCAATATCAAGCCTGTAGGAATAAATTTCATCCACATTGTAATAAACATTTCTGTCTCTGTTCACTTTCGTGTTTCTTTGAAAACTGGAAGACTAACATATTTATTTCTTTCTAGGAATCTTAATTCCAATCATGTTCAAAATTAACTCCAAGTTTCTTTGAGAGCCTTAGGTTCTTATCCAGAAAACTGATTTTCATCCTTGGAGTGTACTTAGAAACACCCAATCTCACCCCAGCATTCATGTGATCCCATCCCTCTTTAAAGTAACTGTCCAAAAGCTATATACTGTGATGCCTTGAACATGTTCCTAAATTTGCTTGCACAAATTAATAGCATTCACTCTCATGTCTGTAGAACTGGGCACTGGTTTTCCACATGACCTGAGTACATAATGTATGTAACCTCCAGCACACCATTAAAGTGAACAGATTTACTTTGTTAAAGAAATAAAAGACTACTCTTCTTACTAATATCCCTGATATTTCTTTTTACTTCTGTGTGCAAGATAGCATGTCATTGGAAGAGACACATCTCAATTTCACCAGTATTTGGAATGCTTTCCATTTTTCCTTAAGTAGACTTTCTACCAGGGCAGTGCAGCCCCAAGCACTCTGTCATAATTCCTCAAATAATTAACAAGGAGATCATTTAAGTTGAGCAAGTCTCTGAATACACCCATTGCTCTCTAGTATGGGAACATCCACAAAATGGGATGGTTGTGCAATGGCATTTGTACGCAATATCAAATAATCTGGAACACCATATGAAGAATATACCAAAAGTCACGGACAGGATGTCTCCTTCACAGCCAAAAGAAAATGCTGGTTTTCAACTGAAATACGAAGTGGAAGAAATGCTTGCTTTCTTAAAAAAGTGCTTTGGTGCCAAACATTTTGGAGACATTGTTGAAGAACAGTCCTTCCTCACATAGAGGTTATCCCTGTGGTGCTGCCAAGGTCAGTGCCTGAGTGAGTGATTTGCCAAGTAAGTGCCAGTTGTGTAATATATGCTGTAGCAGGCATGGAAGCAGATTTTACTTTCACACCCGCCTTCTGAATTGGCATTCTTTGCCTCTTTTGTGCCAATGTTGCTTCTCTTTGCCATTCTGTGCCCTCTCTTTTCACTGGAATGCCCTCAACCCTCACATATAAGCTGAATGTCCCATTGTTTGCTAGAAAGCAAGACTTGCTGAATATGGATTTTATGGAAGTCACACAGGAAAGACAGACTGTCCAACCTACTACATACCTTATTCACATGGTGACCCTACCCGGAGTAAATTATTTTTAAAAAGAACCAGTCCTCATATTTTGTTATATGTACTCGTCTACCTTATATAACAGGGACGAAAATAGCTCTTCATTCCTCAAGAGATCTTCTTTCTCATCAACCCATTCTCTCTTCATGATTGTCTAAATTTTGTTCAAATTATTTCCTCTCCAAAATCTTGATTGTCTTCAGATGTCTTCCTTTTAGGGTTGCAAATTTCCATTGATTAGATATTTTCCTACTTTTTAGTCCTTAACCATATGCTTTCAGTCAAGTCTCTTAACAACTCCGCCCAGAACAACTGCTGACAATTACATGTATCCTCTCAAGTAGGCAAACTGGGTTTATGAAAGACTTTTCAGAAGCAAGTGTTAGTAGGCAGGTAGGTTTATGCAATCAAATGATAGAAGTTGTTGCACAATATTGGAAAGTTTCTGAAAGTTAGATGTATCTTTGTCTGGCTGAGTTGGAGAGTTAAATCCCTGTTTTGTGTGCATGGCTTTTAGTCCAGGCCTGCTGTAGACCACAATGTCCTCCTTCTTTGCTATGGGAACAGGGCAGGATGAGCAGGCTGAACAGGGACCATATCTTTAGACTCCCACACCAACCCCTTGGTGGTCAGAGTAGAAGATCAGCCTTGCATCCTTTGAAGTTGCAAAGGATTCCTTCCCAGAGCCAAGAATGGGCTGAGGAACAATAATTACTCTGAGGGTTTGGATATACATACAGGTTACCTCAGCTGCACAGGTCTTCACTCGTCAGTCAAACAGCTCTGTTCGTCAGGATGTGTGCTCTGATCCTGGGGCAAGCATTCGGTGTTTCGACTTAGCTTGCATCTCTTCCACTGTGGCCTAATCCAACTCAAGCTTCTTTTTTCCTGTTATCCCAGGGCGTGTACATAGGCAATTACTGCTGCTCAGCCAGTGCTTGGTCAAATGTTAAATATAGTAACATGATGGGGTGTGGAAGCTCTGAGTCATAATACCTTTACTGAATGTCTCTAAGATGGATCACTTAAACTGCTTCCTGGCTCAGGAAAGAGCCAAAATGTTAAGCCAAGCAAGTAATGTATTAAAGTATTTTGTGTACGACTTTTAGCCAGAAGAGACAGAAGGGACCTCGTTGTGTAGGGCTCATCAAGCCTCCAGGGATTCGTGAGATCCAATTAATACATACTCTCAAGGGTGGCTGCTGCCACTATAGAGGGACCATTCAGCAGTTTCATACCTGATATGTACAATGTTAGTGGAGTCTTTGGCATGCAATGATTTTGCCATGGGGAACTCTACTTAAAAGAATTTTTCTTTGGAGGCAAGTATAAGTTACTCATCTATTAATGCCTGCTATCAATAGGAAACAAGAAAGACACCCTGCTAGAGAAAGGAAAAAAAAGCCACAACTTTTTGAAATGTCTGGACAATGTTGTTTTTCATTTCTGCTGAGGGCTATGGCTTCATCTAAACACACGTCAAAGTAAACTATTAAGAAAGAGTAGTTAACACTCTTTCACTGTAGCTGACAGGGAGTCGGTTTAGACTCCCTGTCAGCTTTCTCCATTTCTAAATTCATGAAAACACAGCACCAGAGGGACACTGAGTACAGCATTTGTATGGGGGGAGAAGGGGAATGAATAGAAACACATTAATCCCTTTGGAAATGTTATTATTAAATAGGTCACCTTCTTTAACAGGGAAGATAAAGTTTGCGGATACTAATCTTTGATGCACTTTGAACCACACTTTCTTTTGCAGAACACTGACATCGGCCCTTTGCTATAACTGAACTCGGAAGAATTGCAGGTGTAGCCATCTACTATTATTTTCAGGAATCTAAATAGGCAGAAACCTTGCACAAGCTTCCCAATATTTGCAGAATTTGATTGCACAACATATCTTTAACTAGTTTAACTAAACTCGGAGAAAAAACAAACTTACAGACCACATGAGAATGTGTTCTTACCTATGGTAAAATACATTTTATTCTGATTTAAAATTATCTTTTGCTAAGATGACTTTGTGAGTTACTTTCTCAGTGGGAGATTTTATTTCTCCAACTCTTCCTACACTAAATCAGTTTTTCTTTTTTAATAACCGCTGTTTATTAACTTCCTTCCCATCAGAGATTGTAACAGGATGCTCAACTTATTTTATTCTTCTAGAGACTGTATTTAATCAGAGATTTCACTTTCTGTCATTATTTCCACAGTTATATTACTCAATTTATTTAACATCTCTGTCTAACATGTTAGCATGTAGTGTCACAGCATTGGTTGTTCTTCATGATTAAATAAATAAGAACACAACAGGATAAGTTTCCTTTATTGCATTTTCTTAAATTCATAGGAGGTAATAAAACATAAAAATTTAAGTGTTTGTAAAAGAGGTTTTTCACTGTCAAACGATCCATCATCTAGTAACTTTTCTTAGCCGAACTTCATTGGAACAAATGCCCAACTCCTTCTTCTCTCTTCCTCTTCCTCTTCGGCATCAGCTTCAGCTTCTTCTCATTCTCAACATAGGTTAGATTCAATTTATGTCTAGGACCCATGAAGGTGGAAGTCCTACTCTCACAGATCTTTAGGCAGCCAAAAGGAGACTCAACCTGATCCAAATTATGCAATATGCTGAAGTGATGCAAAAGGTGCAAACTCTCCACAAGTCTTATGTGTGTTTACTGTTGGACCTCTACAAGATATGGCCCATGCTTTGAGATGACACTGACTCCCATCTTATTACCTGCTAACACTAAAAGGGAAACTGCACTTGCAACTGGACTATTAGGCTCAAAAAGCAGAAGAATATTAAGATATGATAAATTTAGCTTTTCTTTAGTTAATAGGTGCAATGAAATTTTTTAAGAGTTTGAAGTTTAAATTAATTGGGACATAAGTACATAAACAGTATTTTGCCTTACTTAGGAACTGCTTATAAAGAAAATCACTAATGTGTCTCCACTTCACTGATAACCTGATTTCATCTTGTTACCCAGTAAATCCATTTATTTCTGTTAAGGGCCAAGTGTTAACAAGTGTTAAAAAAGCTTAATATTCACCCATCAGTGCACATAATTATGTTCTCTATCCCCTTTTTAAGTTTAAGACAATATTGTCTGAGTAACTTACACCCCTTGAGTGTTTGTGTTTCTCTAGCCATATTGAGTTACTCAACATACAAAAGCTTACATGTTTTGCCACTTCTGTGACGCTGCTAGTGAAATTCAGTTGTAGATTGCAGTTTCAGGCTAACATCTTAGCTCACTTCAGGTAGATATCACATGTCCTGCTACATGCTTCCTGCTCTGTTATAAAGGTATAGCTAGGACATTGAAGGCATCATCAGTTCTTTTTGCTGGGCTAATCACCAACTCCTTTTTTAGGCACCCATCATCAGATACATCCTTCAGCAGGTTTGAAAACTGCTCTAATTTAGTTTTGAAGGCAATTCCAGCATACAGTGTGTCAGGCTAGTGACTTACAGGGGATTCAGAGGAAAGAGCAGAGGTTGCAGAAGGAAGATTCTAGAAAAATTATGAAGAAATCATTCTATCTGATAAAATGCTGGTTGCGGTTGTAGCCATGCTGTAAGTGGTTTTCTTCATAAAAAAAGAATTTATACTTGCATGCCTGGAGTCCGCTTATGTTATTATCTGAAATGCAATACTTGAAACATAGGGGAGTGCAAATGTGAGGTGAGAAATTCCTAATACAATTCATTAGTGTATCTAAGCAACCAAGCAGAAGACTGGATGTGCTGTCTCATGGCCTTCTGAAACTTTACAGTACCTGCCACTCACCAGTATGGCCCACTCTGACAACAGACATAAAAATTGAAACTTTGATCAATCTGATCCCAGGAAAAGCAATACAATTAAGCTGTGTTTTAGCATCATAGGCCCATCATATAAAGTATTCAAAAGAGCTGCTACAGGCTGAGAAGAATAAACTTTCCATCTTTGCTTCATTCACCATGATGTGCCTCTCACTGCTTTCTTCTCTTCCTCAGCCCAGCTTTCCCCTCCTCCTTCCCTTTTCAACTCCTAATTCTTTCACTGCTTCCCATTCAGGCTTTGCCCTCTGCATTCAGTTTCTGCTTCTCATTCCCCTTTGCCCGCTCCCCACCCTGCCTGCTCCTTTTTGGGTTCATTTCTTCTTACTTCAGGCTTTTATTTCTCTGAGGGATTTGAATAATCACTCCTTCTTTTTTGATCTCATTGTCATCTCAATAGGTCTTGCTGCCTTCCACCCTCTCCTCAAAAGGTAGGTTTCCAAAGAACGTATTCCCTCCAGAAAGGAGGAAAGGGACCTCTGAAACTCACTGACCCTTTCTAAATTGGATGTCCCATTTTGTATCATGGAATTAGGAATTTTTCCATTGTATGAGAATGTTAACTTTGTTAGTGAATACTTTTTTTAATGAGCACGTAAAATTCCTCCTTAACTTAAAAAGATGTAACTTTGCCTATTACTCTACCATGATTAATTTCTGTCTCTGCTTGGCTGATGGTCAGTTTTAACAAGGCTGATTTAGTCATGCACTAAATTTTATGCAAAACCTCAGGAGGAGGAGCAGTCTTTACTAAATGACAAATAAATGCTTTTATAGTATACCAACTGGGAATCCAAAACGAGGCCAATGCATAGTTTATACTCTTGACCACATTTTCAAAATGCCCCTTGAATCTAACATCTGGAACTGAATCCTCTTTCATGCAGCTATGCACAGCTGAGCATCTGATCACACTGCTTGAGCAGAGATGTTTTCACATCTCTTCTAGTTCCTTGCCATAGGTCAGCTCAAAGAATCGGACAGAAACACCAGGTATCTCAGAAAGAAATTTTACAGTGACATTTCAGAGTCATAAGTACTGCAAATAAACTAGAGAATAAGTAGAAAAATAAAATATGAAACAATTTTGCAGATATTATCAAGGGCTGGCTCTTTCTTTTCACCATATGTGGAAAATAAAATTCTCAGTGATACAGAGTCAAGGCCACAAAACAAGAAGATCTTAAGCCAAACTTTTGCAAAGGTCAAGCATACAGGTATAAGATATTCAGCTAGGATTTTTGCTCCTTATATATTCTTGCAATGGCAGACCACTGCAAGTTTGCTTACAGCCCTTGTAGCTAGGAAATGTTAAAATATTCCTTTTTCTCCTGCGGTACCCGATAACCAGGGTATTAAATAAGCATTCCAAAATAAAATGAATGCAGAACCATATGGTTAGTTCTGACTACCATCTTGCAGAAAAAAATCGCTTGTGCTTCTGTTCTGTACTACAGATGGTTCTGATGGACAGCATCATACAAAGCCACATTTTTATTACTGAGGAAAATGTGAAGACAATTCTGAAAAACTATTTACAGAACATCGTGCTTCTATTAGACACAGGGATAAGTAACCAGAGAGCACCTTTAAAGAGTTGCCATTTCTACTCTATATTCTGCTCCACATGTATTATTTGATCACGCAAACATCTTAGCAAATGGAAAAACTATCTCTTGACCAATGCATTACTGGATCCGGCCCTTAAGACTTCATTTTCTTTTATCATTTTCATCTCAGTTCCCAGAATTCTCATTTCTACCTGCAAGACTCAGCCTGTTGTTACTTGACATTTTTGTGCATCAGAAAGTATGGTTATTTCCTCTTCTAAACTTGGTGAGCCTGACTGCCCGGCCTTTTGAAGAAACAGTAGTCTTTAGTAGTTGCATAGTAAACACATCTGACTCATCACCTTAAGTCTGTGGGCTGTTGACTAGAGAAAAAAAAATATATCTTTTTTCCTTTACACTGGTAATTCCCATTCATCTCAACAGTTTTCTTGTTAATGGATGATGTAAACCAATGAGTAATTTTAACTTTTAGGTTTGCATTTATAGTTTTCTTATACTATAGGACTGTATTGTCCAAAATGTTCAATCTAAAGATATCACAATATTGCCAAACAAAATTTTACTGCAAAATATACATATTTAGATTGAAATGTCTCAGAATGATCTATTCACAAAACATTAGAACATTCATTTTAACAACATCAAAAAATCATTCTCATGTCATCTGCCTGTGACCATAATATTGTGAATTTCAGTCTGCTCCCCCCGAACTCAGAGTAAAAGGAATCCAGCCCATCTCCCTCCTCCTCCTCTTTGCCCTTTGCTAGAATTTAAATAAGATTTCCATGTCTGCTTTTACCACTTACATTCTGTTTCACAAATAAGCTGTTTTGTGTAAATGCAGATAGCACACGTTCACAGGCATTCCTGTTCTACATTCAGTTTCTACTAGTTTGCATAATTTTCTCTTTAGGGATTCTTACAAAAAGTGACAGGGGGATGGAAGTCTTTTTTTTTACCCCTCAGCCATGAATTCCATCTGTTGTCATGGCACTGAACCCAGTGTTGAATAGCAGCCAGCATTGCTTTTGATGTTCTGTAGGATTAGTAGAGATGTCTGATGTTATTGTGCAAGATTATTCATAGGAATAGCTTTACCTGAGTTTTATGCAAATGTCAGTTGCTAAATTAATAAATAAATATAGTATGCCATCAAAGTTCACATTCTGGGGGCATTCCCTTGGACCTTTACTATTTCTATAACAGCTCACAGAAACTTTTTGCAATTACTCTCTTTTCTACAAACAGAAACCAAATGTATGCAGCATTTTATAAGAGCTGAGACATAATGTGGCGAATGAAATATAACTGATGATCTGTAACTGATGATCTGATGAGGATAACTTTATTTATGTGATCTTCTAATCAAAATATTTCGTGATTTGGCTCTGCCTTTGACTCTGTTGTTACTGAACCATCAAGTACACAAAGTTCACATTGATCCTAACTCTGGGAGGAGTCAAATATTCAATAATTAGAGGTATTCGTCAATGCTCAGGACATTCAGATTGTCCTATTTCAGACCCTAAAATCTCTTGACACACAGTAATCAAACTTTCACAAATTCCTATGGAATAGAAGAGATTTTTTGTTGGTTTTGGTTTTATTTTGTTATGAAGATAAGTATCAGTGCTGCTTAGGAGTTTTTTCTGCCATTTTTTTTTCATCAAAGGTAATCAGTCTATCAATACCTTATCTTGTAATGGATACATTTTGGAAAGATTTCCAAGTTTCAAGATGGAGTTTCTGGTCAAAACAGAGAACACTTTGCGTTGGCATGAGCTCAGGAAAAGGAGGTGTAAACAGTTTTCTGCATCAGATAATTTCAAAGGGCCAATGAGCAGAGCTCTGCTCCTTCCTTTTCCTGTCTCTAAGAATCCAAGTTTGCTTCTGCTTCTCAGGGAATAGCCAGGTTATACTGGGTCAGGGCAGCAGTTTTCACCTTGAGGGGAAGAGGAGGTAGCAATTGACTCCTCCTGGACTCAATTGTCCTGCCCTGCAGGAGGAGTGAGCCCATTTACTGTGCCGTTTCCTGTGGAGAAGCAGTCTAGCACTTCATCCTTGGAAAAGAAACCTTCAGTTTTGCCTCTACAGCTAAGAGGTCATGTTTCAGCTTTGGCCCAGGAGAGTAGCCAAATGGATGGGTTTTTCTAACAGAAGTGGAAGTCTGATCTAAGATGAAAAGATGTGGATTTGGCTTCCCACAATGAAAGCAAGTGTCTTTCTACTGACTGTCCTCTACTGCTTCAATAAAATGTTTTAAAAGAGACTGCTATCCTGCACTTGCTGCATCCTGACAAGATGATATCCTGACTAGATATTTATTTTCTTGTCTAACTTCTGAAATATTACTGGTTTGCAGCCCCTTAGATTTGTGCTGTATTTCTAGACAAAAAAATAGTCTTTTTTTTCCATAGGTTCATTATTTTCATATCAAGTGCTTGCACAGCCTACAAGGTTCTTGAGAGTGACACAGGACTCTTATAAGAGTTTGCAATTTACTCTGGCTTTTCGATATGTGAGCCCTCTTTAAATAAAGCTGTGCAGCCAGCTCAGCTGGTGTTTATGTGGAGTAAATACACTGATTTCAGCAGTAGTATCCTGAAGTTACTTCAGTACGAATTGACATGTTATTAAAGTAATTAATCAGCTTCTTATTAGAAATGCAAATATAGAATACAGCTACGTTGCCTTGCAGTTCACAGCAGTTTTCTGAGATTTCCCATGGGAAAGGATGAGGATGGTTGGACTTCTTGGGATACAGGACGGAACACAGACTGGCAGTATGCTGTGCTGGGTGGGTGGAATTTCAACTGTGGATGTCTTGCCCTGAGTGGTAAGCCAGTAAGGTTAAAATTTGATAAATGTGGTGAAGTCAGGGAGCTTTAAAACTACAGCAACAAATACACAAAAAGTACGTGTTACAGGGTTGATAATTTCTGGTTAAATTTGAAGGGAAAAAAATCAGCATCATTTAGTCTTTTGATAGTGAAGTCACAAGAAGATGGAAGGTTTTGTTTTAAAAGAAAGTTACCATGGCCACAGTTCTTTTTCTCCTTTCTATAAAGGCCAAAATCTTCAACTCAGCCTATTAAATGCATGTTTCTTTTGTTGCTGATATATCAATGTCTATACATATGCAGCACCTCATGTGGATGATTTGGACAGGGCTGGAGAATAAATTGGTTTGGAAACAGCACAGCTTAGCCACTGGTGAGACAGAGACCAGACAGTAGCTTTATACCAGTCCTTAAATCTCATTGCTGTGTGGTGACTTGGTGCCCAGGAGCTACAGGCTGCAGCAGATGTGTAGCACAGGAGAAGCATTATCTTGAAAACTCTGCTGAGCGTCGGCTGCAACCCTGCTCACCTCTTGCTTTGACCTGGCCATCTCTGACAGAGCAGTGCAATATACTCAAATATTTTCTGTACAAGGTCTGTGTCCCCAGGGCTTGGCCATACGTCCTTCAGCAGGACTGAGAAAGATTACTGTGGCTGGAGATATGGGTGATAACTATACCTTTGCTTTGCGGTGAGGGGAGGGGACAAGACCCAACCATTACTGAAGCAAATACAGAATACCATATCTGGAGCTGGCCTACCGTGCACCTGAGAGTCCCTTCTGCTGTTCCATATTATGAAGACTGTAGCAGAGCACTGACGGTCCCAGCACTACAATGACCCCAGTCCAAGGTCAACCACAGCTGTTATGGTTTTCATGGGCCACAAGGGAAGGAAAAAAACAGAGAAGCCAAGAACCTGGAGTTCCTTTTCAGGTTAGATTGCATCTCATCATAGTGAAAAATCCCTCCCCAATATCATGAATTATCATTTAGTCCCTGCACTAAGCATTCAGTGTAAAGTATACAATACAATACAGATGCGTGTCATTTGTTGCCTGTGGAATTAAAGATTGCCTTTTCACCAATGATTTGATTTATAAAACACACCCTTTGTAGGCTCCCAGTGCACAGGGGCAGCACTGCTAGCCGAACATGAGCCCACAAGCTGCGTGATATGGAGGGATGCATGCGTATTAGAAGCAGGCTCTATCAGTGAAATTGCTTTCATTTTTCGCTGTCTTGGTCCTGCGGGTTAGACAGAGCTGCCCTTCAGTAAGCAGAGTAGGGCTTGGTTCCCTGTGCCCAAAGGGAAGGCTCTCGTCTAGTGGGCAAGTGTCGTGATATCTAACTGTGAATTTTACAGTTTCATTTTTCCAGTCATTATTATCTCAAGTAGCCTCTCGATAAGATATCACTGCAGAAGGAACATATAGATCCAAGGCCAGAAAGATCCTGTCTCCTCTCAAGAGCCCTCCCTGGACACTAAAACATTTATCATCCTCCTCAAGATCAAAGGTTTAGTCTCTTTCCTAAAAACACACAAAAAAAAAGATGTTGAAGCACTCTTTTTTTCAGTGTTTTAGTAGACTACAATGTATTATTTGCATTTTATTTGGCTTCGCACTACGCCGAGAGTATCTTCAGAGAGAGGAACCTTGTTGATAAAAAGCACAATTGTCTAATCTGTGTCAGTCATGCTGATGGATGCTGTAGATATCTTGATATTATGGTGCTCAGTACTGTCAGATGGAGCTTGCAGATCAGCATGAAATTATATTTATAATGAAGTTGGGAGGAAACAGTAATTAATATGTACTGTTAACAGGTTTTCAAAAAGTGGCAGAAAGCTTACTGAGCTCTCTTCTCATAATATATCACCAGCAAAATTTTTAGAGATAACCTCTTTTTCAAAAGACAGAGAAACAGCAAGACTGGCAAGACACAGACAGAGGTCTAGCAAAGCAAAAGCATTTAGGGCCAAATTATGAAGCCTTTACTGAAGTTGTTGAGCACTTACATGTCAAGTCCCCTTGACTTTAACTACTCATTAGCATGAGAAAGAGTTGCACAGTTTGGCCTTTAGTGAAATAGTAGGCTTAAAAAATACACTTTTGTCGACTTTCAGCTGAAGCATCTCACTAACACTAATTCTATTCAGACTATCCAGCTAAAAGAAAATTAAATAAAGTACCTGCATGTTTATTGCTATGCATTTGTGTACACATGGGTGAAATCCTGCTCAATTTAGACAATATAACTTCTAGTTCAAGATTAAAAGAAAAAAATCACCATCTGATGCATTTTCTTCCTCGAAAGCAGAGCCAATCTTCCTGAAACTCATTATGATTGGGATACAGTTTCTGAAATATGCACAGATTTCACAGGTATTCCAAAATATTTCCTGTTTATGTATAGAGAAACAACACGAGTCTTACCAACAACTGAATATTCTTGGGCAAACACTGCCTTCAATAAGTTTGCACTAGGAGCAAAATCTGTTTCTTGACATAAAAATGAACTACAGAGGGCTTTCCTTCACTCAGTAAGAATTAGTTATTTCCTAAATTTACAAGGATTTCAGAATTGCATGAAGTAGATATGTTTTTTTAAAGCTGCTCAGGCAGTGAAAGGGAAGGCGCTGATTCAAGAGCTCTTTTCTGTATATTCTTGAAGCTATTATGTATGCCAGACAAATTACACACCAGAGGCTCAATGTGTACGGGGACAGTCAAACAATTCAGAGTAAACTTTCAGGGCCCTCATCTCTTTCAGGAATCTTGTGTTTTAATACATGAACACAATTCAAGACTATTTTTTCCTTTGAGGATTTCCATAATTGTTTTGGAAGGTCAGTGTACAGTTCCAGTTGTTTTTAGATAGAATCCAATTGTATCTAAACTTACATTAATATAGACATGGCTCTAGATCAAAAAAACTTGATAGAATTGCTTGTCTATGGTATTTAAGAGATACTGAAGAAAAGAACCATGCAAATTTCAGGGTGGGGATGGGCTAAGTAATATATCTTATATGTTTGATGCTGCGTTTTAGTTATTCCACCAGTGTTTTTCCTACGCTTTTTCACTTGTTGCTGTTAAAGAACAACAACATACATATATACGTATATAAATCTTCCTCTCTGATTGTTCTGAAGATATTATTTCTCTGCCTCTGCAATCTGGCTTTCTAAAACATTTGTTTCACACCTGGACTCTCCAAAGGCAGAAGGAAGTGACAGCATTTAAAAGCATAGGGGCAGTGGCTATTCTACTAACAATTTCAAAGATCAACAAGACTCTCTAAGTATTGAACAAAATGAACCTGTAGTACACAAATGTATTTTACAAAGTACAGGGGATTAAATAAAATCACGAACCCTTGTAAACAGGGAGTTGTACCACTGACTCCACCAGAGGCCAGGATTTCAACCTGATTGCATCCCACAAAAGATTTATAAATTCTCTACTCATATAATCTGAGGCTGAATTGTCCTTATAAACAGGAATGATGTACCTTGTTCTGTAAAGGTTCAATATTCTTATATGAATGGAAATAAAGACAGATTTGGAGTGGGAAGACGTGGTGCTACAGCACTGTCAATCCCATGCCTAAAACTCTTCATGGTGAATTTTTACAGATGTACCCTGGGACTGGACAAGAAGTGTCTTATCTGCACAGATCCTGCCCATGACATTGTCCTACCTGAACCTTGTGGGAATATTCCTAACAAGGAGGTGGTTATATGGTGGTCATATAGGATAATATAGGAAATATCAGGAAGAGAAAGGCCATCTCTATTTTTAGAGGCTTTCTTATCCCAGGCTTGGCCTAGAGGCAACACTATAAAGCTACAGTCCATGCCAGAAGGATTGCTTGGTTTTAGCAACAGTCATGTAGCATCTGGGGGAGGGTTATATGAAGGACAATGGCATTTCAACCGAAGCTTTTTAATTTTACACAGTACAGTTCATAAAATCCACCCGTCCTGATAAAGAGTAATCTATGTGCCTCACAGAATCATTTATAGTAAGTTCTATGGTAGGACAGACACAGTTCAATGGTTCAAGTATGACAGAAATTATATTTTAAATTTTGAATGACCCATTGTACACCTATCACAAAGGACAGGTGTACTAGTGTGGCATTTTGAAGCATCATGGTTTATGTTTCTGCAGTATTTCACAGCCAGTTGACAGCAGTCATGTATGCCCCAGAAAACTGGGGAGGGCAAAACAGCTGGAAGAAGAAAACCCCCCATTATTCAATGCTCTGAGGACATAGAAACTGAATGCAAAATATTTCTAATTCAGTCCTTTACTTACCACATATACCAAGAAACTATGAAACTGTTCTTTCACATAAAAGCCAAGACATTTTATAGCTACTGCACATTTGTTGCCTGTGACAATTGGACTTAACCCAGCACCACAAGATTTGAGTTACAAAAAATCATTAATTTCATGACGAATATGCTTGCCAGTATCATAAATTGGTGATACTTACCTTCATCTTAATAAAAAGTATTGGAGGTGTGAGCCTGTTTTCTGATACGTGGGAGCAAATTGTGCATTTTCAGCTGATTTGAGCAGTTGACATAGCAAACCACAGGTTTTATTTCCATCTTTGGGCTAATTGGAAGCTTTCAGCACGTACTCTAGAAGTGTGGACATGTTTTTCAGAGTCCTACCTGTTGATTCTAGCTATGGAATTTGTCACACCTTTGCACACAGCAAGTCTTTTAAGGCTGCTGCCAACTTCAGGACAGCTAGCAGACGGGGGAGCCCTTAGGAAGCGTGAGCGTCCAGCTTGGCAGTGCCCAGGGTGAACTGAAGTGCAGGGGCAACTCACACCACTCTGGCTACAGTTGGTTGTAGGGGGAAACTGTGCAATTCTGTCCTCATCTTTTAATTTCAGGGGTTTCTTTTTCCATATTCTTAACTGTTGCTGGAGTCTGAAAGCTAATTTGAGATTACAAAATTAGAAAAGAAAAAAAAACAGAATAGTGTGGGAGTTTGCTGTACTCCACACAATCCTCCACCCTTCTCTCCTCCCACCCCTGTTAAAGTAGCTATCTTGCACATCAAAGGTGGGAGGGTATTTTTGGTACATTCACAAATCACTCAGGAGATGAACGAGCTTATTTGTTCCAAATGATGAAAGTTCAAAGTATTTCATTTATGCTAACAGTTCATTAATGTAGCTGCTCATGTGTGCTAATCCCACTTATTAAGGCTTCCTGTCTCCTATTAAAACTAATTTAGCTAAATATGAGATGTTTTTACAAGGTTATTCATACTTTCATATATAATTGTGCTAGATATAGGTATAGGATCTTGATAATAATCTTCCTTTTCACAAAGTCTTTAATCTAAATAGAGCTTGGAGTGCCACAAACTGCACTAGGTGCTGCACAGGCTGTAATTGTCTGTTACTGAGCTGTCTGCAGAGTTCTTATCTCCAAAAGCCCCCTGTGAGTAGGGAAGCGCTGTTATCTTTCCTAAGCAGATAGAAACCTGTAGAGCAGAAAAACAAAGGAGCAGAACCCACAAAAGCACTTACACAATTTACTGGGTCCCAGGACCTTCAGGCAAACTCTGGGGAGTGAAAAGAAGCAGTCCCCAAACTGCACTGTGCAAACAGTCTTCCTTTCCCTTCATCCCTGCCAATGATGATTTCTGGCAACATCAGCCTACCTGCATTCTCTCCCAGCCATCTCACAAGCACCCAAAGCACTTTCTGCTAAGCACCATAACAGGATAAAAGATACCTCCATACCTCAACCAGGGAAGAAGAAAAAGGCCAAATAAAAGCATCCATGATCTTAGGTATATGGAAGGACTGTGGGGGCACCAGATCCAGTCCTGCGGGGAGGACAGCAGTCTGGAGAAAGAGGGAATGTCTGTCCATGCCTAACTGATGAGGAATGTAGCGCTTACCACAGGACTATAACTCTTACTCCAACAGCCAGGCATCTGAAGGCAGTATGGAATGAAACTCAACAGCCATGCACCAATGCCCCTTTGTTGATTTAGCTCCCACCAGTTCCCTCAAGGTGATGAACCAGGGAGAACTTTCAGCTTGAAGATGATGACTGAGTGCATCTACCCATGTATAAACAACTGGTGACACTTGAGATGCCTTGTAGGTTTCATGCAACTCCTTGAGGCTGTAGGTCTCATCTCAGTCCTGAGGCAGATCTAACAACACAGTGTGCAGGTCATGGAGGTTCTCAGGTTCTCAAATACCACTAGATGCCTATATTTCAGAACCTGAATTGAGACCTTGAATGTCTCCATGTATGTGAGTAGTCTAAGTTCTCACTCAGTAGTCAGTAAATATCCAAATTGAAACACGCAATGGAATTTAGAGAACTGTTCAACACACCCTGCAAAGCATACACTGACATTTGGTCAGAAAACACTAACCCGTTCTCTATGAGCTATAATGGGAGTCATCTTTGAGGCCCTTCTCTTCAGATGTCTTTATTTGCAAACTGTACCATCCCCCTCAAGACAATGCCTGAGATTGTTGGGTGTGGTGATTGTTGTGGTAATGGGGTGTTGGTTTTTTTTTT
>KZ505704.1:622527-637810 GCA_002844005.1 Limosa lapponica baueri | reverse complement strand
CACCACACGGGACCTGGTATTTGCTTCTCTTTATATTTATCACTTCTTTTGTTTGGGTGTCTTTTTTTTTTTTTGGTCTTGTTTTCTGTTCCCGAAGAAACGGTGCCAGTGCCTGTGCCCTGACCCACTTCTAAGGCGGATAACGACATTCTGCGGCTCCAGCCCCCTTCCCCCGCTCCCCCCCTCCACTTCCCAGGGAACGCGCACCCTCTCCCCCTTCCCGACTCCGGGAGCAGCCTGCAAACGCCACCTACACACAGGCCGGTGGCGCTTGCCAGCCCCGCCGAACTCCCAGCCATTCTTCCCACCGTTACCCTCAAGCGCCTGCAAAACCGGCACCTTAAATCTGGGCCGGGAGCCGGCGCCGAGAGGACCGCTTTTTAACGGGGCTCCTTCGTCTCCGCGCCCGGCGGCATCCCCCAAGGGGCTGCCAGGCTCCGCGATCCCCTCACCTCGCTGCCCTCCCAGACCCCAGATACCCCACACGAAATAAACTTTCCCTTCGCACGCCGGTGGGGGTATCCCGGGGGGGCTGCCCCCGACCCGCGCGGAACAACTCTCCCTCCGCAGCGGGCTCCTCGGCCCCGGGGCCAAGCTTTTGCCCGCGGCGACCTGAGCCTCCCCCCCGCCCCGCTCCACTACCCTCTGCTGGTTGGGGGACCGGAGGGGAGGGGGGGTCTGCCTCCTCCCACCCGCGTACACACGCATCCACCCGCACACGCACGCAGGCACACTCACACGCGCGCACACGTGCGCGCCCGCCCAGCAGCGCGCGGTCTCCGCCCCCCCGCGCACACACACACACACACACGACATACACATCTAGCGCACACGCACCCACCCGCGCACACACGTACACGCACACGGACCCACCCGGGCACCCACCCGCAGCCAGCCCCGCGCTCCCCCGCAGGCACCCGCGCCCTGGGCAGCGGAGGGCGGCCCCGGCGAGCCCCCGCCATGCGCTGAGCGAGCCCCGGCTCCGCCAGCACCCAGCGCCGCTCATCCCGCCCGCCCGCCCACCCGCGGCGTGGGGGCGGCCGCCGGGCGCGGCCGCGGCGCGGAGCCGGCTCCCCAGCGGGGAGAGGCGCAGCTGCCCGCGGAGGCAGGCAGGCGGCTGAGAGGCAGTCGGACAAGGCAGACGGGAGGAGGCAAAGGACGATTTGGACATGCTCATTCTAGGGCGCTTGGTTGCCTGCATCCACCTCGTCTGTATCCTCAGAGTGGGTGAGTGACATTTGCATGGATTCATCTTTGGGTTTTCTGACCAACTTTTCTCCCCGGGCTCCGTGGGGTTTTTCTCCCGCTGACCCCTTTGGCTTAGAGCTGCAGGTGCAATCGCCGCCGAGGAAACACGCTGTCAACACCACGGGTGGGACCGTTTCTCCTGCCCCTTTTTACCTCAGCCTCCCGCTGCCGCGCTCCGCGGATGCGCCGCACCTCCGCGCCAGCACCGGCACAGCCGGGTTGCTCCGGGGGGGGACTCGCCAGCCCACCCTGCCTCTGCTCCCACAGCCCCCGCGCCGCCCCGCGCCCCCCTCGGGGGGTCTGGCCGCGCCGGGCTGCCCGCACCCGTGGGGGAGTGCGTGTGCGCCCGTGGCGGGAGGAAGGGAGAGCATCCCTGCCAAGTAGTATGGATATCGAGCTTCTCCGTGGGCGCGGGATGTGAAATTTTACTTTAGCCTTTTGCATGAGCTCGTTCGAAGAGAACCGGGGAGGGGTGCAAAATTGCAGTCCCAAAAAAGGACTCGTTCTCCAAGAACGGGTAACGGCAGCGATTGCCCCAAACCAGGGTACAACTGCTGCCTGGAAAAGCGAAGTACAAGTCGTTCATTCACGTGGGACATGTGCATACAGAATATGGATTCGTCTATAGATTTTAGTAGGGCTACTTACATAACCGAGTTAATTTTCAACTCATTCAGATCTGTGCAACTGGAGCGCATCCTAAAAGTCACACGATGCTCTGTTATTTGGCATTATTGTTATAACCAGTGTGAGTCGGCTGATGCTGTTAGAAGTGCCGTCTTAAATACTTCGTCAAATAAATATTAGGAGCTTAAGTGATGGGTTTTGTATTATATTGAATGATCATTTTGAATTTATAAGCTTCTGTCAAATAGATCTCTAGGAAATACTCGCTGTTTGCTTGTGCTGAAGTATGAGGAACTTAGGAGCTTCAGTGCATTATGTACAAAACCAGTTTTACAATAGGGCTCTCGTGATAAAGTAGGCACTAACCTACATTTTTCACCCAATAGGTGGTGCTGCTTCTGAAACCATGAAGCTCTATAAACAAAGATGGGTGTTAGGTTACTCGGAGCGAAAGCAATTTCGCACGAAGTTCTGCTAGTTAGAGGGAACTACTTTTTAAAACTTTGTTATGTGAAAAATATTTTTACCTCCTTTCTGTAGGTATAGTGGAATAATTCAACTATAAAAGTGATGAATGTAGCTGACCTTTAATTGAAATGTATTATCTCTATAAGGGCATTAATAGCATTTTAAGGTCACTTTTCAACTAACCTATTTCTAAAAACAGGGTACTTATGCTAATATAATTCCCTTATACTGTTTTGGCAAAGAATGGCCTGTTGTAAAACTTTTTATAAGTTTTCATAACATCTTTCTTATGTTGCCAACCTGTTTCCTTAAATCAAACGTACTCCGAAGACTATTTAAAGGACAAAATTAGCAGATGCTTGTGTATGTGTGTGGAGGTGTATGTAAAAGTGTGAGTAAAAATCAAGTATACCATGATGTGATCATGATGTAATACAATTTTGGAGACTAACTTCCATTTTCAGATGATCCTACCACGTTGCAAGCCGTGTGAGACGAACCTAACTTTTCTAATGAAACCTATGTTTTCTTAATAATTTTATCCCATGCCTTTTTAGAAATAAGGTGGGTTTGTATAATGTAATATTCAAATACATGATCTGCATGTGTGTGTTATATTAATGAATTTAGAAGATCTGTCAAAAGGGGAAAACAAGGGTTTTTACTCACACATGAAGTATAATACAAGTGCAGCTACTTTTTTTTTTCCCCTCTAAACTGATAGACTATTGTTTTCAAACCTGACCTGAAGGGAACACCCTTTCTAGATGTGATGGATGATTTGGCCTCAATGGTGGTTCATTCTGAAGTCTCATGAGCTAAACTGCTCAGTGTGTTCAACAACATGATTGTTCCCAAGAATTAATGCCCTTTACAGGTTATTAGACAGATTTAATCAGATTTCATTTGAATATGCTCATCTTTGAGTATCTATCCATAATTAAATGTGCTCTCATCTGATACTGTTAGTTCCTGGGAGTAAATATTTTGTTAGAATTTTGACAGTATTTCCTTTTGTTTTCTCATTAAACAAAAAATGTTAAAAAAAAAATTGCATACTACCAGTGTATGGTTCCTAGGGCTTGGTGAGGGAAGAGGACTGGGTCAGACAGGCTGGCTTTTCCCATTAGGTATTCCTGGTGGGGAAGCAACTGTGTGAAACCAGACCCAAGGCTCTGTGAATGGGACGTGGCTGAAGAACATGGCAGTCTGCCTTTGCGTTCCGGAGACCATACTTACTAGTTTGAAGTTGGGCAACGTATTGATCCCAGCCTCATTTGCTTGTAGTTTCAAAAAATGGTGTTGAGTTCTCAGCTGGTCACGGACAGAGCTTGATGAGGTCCTTTCTAATGAACCTGTTTGGGAGGTTTGCTGTTGCCTCTGGGAGATGAAGCGGGAAGGTCTCAGTCTCATATATGTTCAGAAAGGACAAGGTGGCCAAATCAACCTCTCTGAAGAAAAACGTTTTGGAGCAAACGGAGGCAAAAAGTTCTCTTGGGAGTGACAAGACAGTGACAGTTCATTCCCTGTGTTATTGTAAAAATGCTTAGGGGCTTGATTCTAATAACCCTGCTGAGATATGAATAGCACCTTCCTCCACAGTGTTACTGAAGCCAAGTACTGATGTAATTATTTATGGAGGGGTATTATCTGAGTATTCTCAGTGAGTGCCATTCAGTGAAGTTCAATGGAACTACTTGTGGAGTGAGATGCTATTCAGTCACAAGGGCGGGCACACGAGAAGTCCTGTGTGATTATTTGTGGACACTACTGTGTACTTAGAATAGAGATTTCCTATGAAGTTCCTTCTGTTACTAAAATTAAAGGACACTCTGTGGACAGTTCACTTGCTTTTTTGCATTTTTATTTTAAATGAGAAATGCATGAATCTGCAATTACGTCTATTCAGCATGTATCTCAGGCTGAAGATACTTTTTGAAATTCTGCCCCAGCTTACTGGTGTGTTCCATATAACTTTCTGGAAGTCAATGAGCTGTGCCCTTTTTGTAGCTTTTGTCTCACTGTACTCGAGGAAAAAATATCTGGAGTCTTTTCAATAAGTAGACTAGCTATGAATCTGTGTAGGCAAGAAAATGTTAATAGAAAAAGGAACATGTTTTAACAAATTACATTGTAATTGTGGCTAAATTTGAATCAAAGAGGTGTAAATATTTAGGCAAGACTGAAAACAAAATTCCCTGCTCTCACTAGGAAAGCGTATGGGCAATTTTCCCAAATAATGTAAAAAGTCTCTCCCAAATTGGCTCATCTACCCCTTAATACTATCACTGGCTGACCTCAACCAGCGTTTTGCCTTTTAAAATGCAGCTAATTAAACTATGTATTGTTTAATTAGTTTTCTCACTTCAATTTTTCACTGTCTATAAAAGATCCGTTTCTCATTGTTAGTTTGTTTCTGGCATCCTATTACCATGACTGTATTTACACAAAAGTAGTAACATTTCCCTAAATATTCTAATTTTTATTACACAGCTGACATAAGAACTGTATTTCCAAGCTAGCAGACAGCATACATCTCACTACCAACAAGAAAAACAACTTCTCTGTGCTCTTCATTGTATGGCCCCGATTAATAATGATGAAAATCTGAAGGACATCCCTGGCTCAGCTTTCTAAATCCAATCACGCTTTCTGTTCATTCTCATGTCCACACATTTAGATTCAATAAGCCCTTAGACTGTTAAAGGACTGTAGGACCAGATCCTTCTGTTTTGCACTAACCTCTTATACTGAGCATATTTTTGTAAGGTGGATATCTGGCATACTTCAAACTCAGTTACATCACAGTACTATTACTGTATATTATTTTTCAATGTTTTAGCATATTTTACACTAAGATGACATGTTCCTGTGGGTGATGTTACTAAGTTCCTGTGGAGAAATATAGTCCTGCCATATCTAAAACATAAGAGCTAAAATCAAAATAAGAATTTTAAGACTGTTTAATTATCTGTTTGAACCATCTATACTATAACCGTGTATACAATAGCCATCTATACGTTCTGCATTTTTGTACCATAGAAACTGTTATATGCCAAAATCTAAATATCCAGTATGGATTTATTTTAGGTTCAAATGTGACAAGTATTTGAAAAAAAATTGAAAAGCTGTGCAGAAATTAATGACATTTGAAAAGTTAATGTCAGTCTAACCTAATATTTATTCAGCACACTAGTCTGTGGGACATATCTGACATTGTTATAGCTGTACTTTGCAATGTTTATTCAACAGAATGTGTAAGGAAAGTTTTCTAAGTAGTACTTGGCATCACTTCACTTCTAAATATACTCTTTTATCTGAATTCCTGGAGAGAAACTAAATAATACAAATAAAATTACAATGGTAATTTGAAACTATTCTAATTATAATCTGGATTATAAATCAGGATGTTAATTTATGAGTATAGACACTTGCCCATTTCTCAAGGAAGGTGATTTCCTTCATTTTCTGTGTTCATCATCTAAATGGTCACTGCCCACTATGAGTTCTCTAATTAGGAATTTAAGGGTGAACAGATTCTGCTCTTTCGCTGACAATTTCAATTCCTCTTCAAACATGCCGTGCTTCTCAGTATTCCCCGTAGGACCTGGAAGTCTGCAGCAGTTCCGGAGCCCCCTGCTCCCATTTAACAGCTCGGTTCTCACAGCTTCTTGCACCATTTATGTGGCTTTCCTGTATGAGACATCCTTTGGCTATTCAATAAGCTGCTTTTCCCATAAAGACAAAAGTTACCTTTTTGAATACATGTCAAGCCTTCTACATTAGAAAGATAAATCAACAGGAAGAAAAGGACTTACAGTATTAAATAAACAAAATCCACTAAATGAAAGATAGCAAATTTTTCAAAGAGGCTGGGACTGCAAATGAAACTTGGCTCCAGCAGGTTGTTGAGGAACTGTTGGCAACGGAGGACTTTTGTAGGAAGGTATGGTGCAGGTTGCTTGTTGAATACAAATTACTGATGTCGGCCAATTCAGTCTTGAGGCTCAGGTGAAAATAACTGGAGAGTTTAGAAACAAAGTGAGGATTTATTTTCTTGATGTTTTGGCACTGTATGGCCAAGGTGAAATAATAGTTTTTAAGAAAAACGGGCACTATGTAAAGGTGTCATGGATTATTCTAGATGAGGCACGCCTATTGCCTTCTGCTTCTTGCCCATACTTGGACTCAAGTGCTCTTTGATCCACCAGAAGTAGCTATATTTTACCCTGGAAATCGGTATTTTTCATTCCTAATCAAAGACGCCAGGAGCTATTGTTTGAGTTAGCTAGTTTCAGAAATTCTTATTCTGGTAAAAGTCCCGTGGATGACAAAAATACTGTTCTACATCTGATAAGGAAGGCTCAGCACTAAAGTAGGACGCTAGTGGAACTTCGATGCCTGAACCCAAAATTTTAATTAAAAGGCTCGCTGACTCAGCTAGTGTCTTTTGGAGCTTCCAGAGAAGCTTTCAGGCAGGCACAATTCCTCTTCTGCATGTGCCTTACCTGACCCTATTATGTGCATCCCAGTGCCTCTTTCCCTCCTGAGTTTAATTGGGATCCAAACACAAACGTTCTTTCAGGTGACTTCCCTGACCCTTAAATCAGTAAGGCTGCCCTAAATAGATGCTGACAGGACCATGATCTGACTGCTGCTGCTACTTTTGGTTAAGACAAAGGACAAGGCGGTGTCTGTGCCACCTTCTCATGTTGTGGCCCAGTGACTGAAGTTTTTTACCAAGGAAAGACAGTCTAGAGGGAAGACCTGTTCTGAGCTAAAGGGTTTTGAACCTAAATCTCCCGTCTCCAAACATTTGGTTTTGTCAGATGAGAGGACTCTTCCTATTTCTTGTTTAAAATAAAGCATTTTGGCTTAAATAAAAAATAAAAAAGAAAAAAAAAAAAGAAAAAGATAAATTTAAAAGGTCAAAGGCTAGGAATTGCAAGGAAGGAATTGGGAAAAGAGCAAATAACATCAATTATGCCACAGCATAAAGTCATAGCTAACCTATTTCTTAATTATTGTGTATGCTTATGCTCCTCTCAGCTCAGAAAGGGCACAGCAGGCTTGGAGTAGAGTAACAGAATGGAAACAGGGAAGATAACGTGTATCTGTTTTCAGGAATGACTAAATAAGCTAGGACTCCCTGTCAAGAACAAAGTCAATTTAAGAGTTTGTTATATTTATTATAAACTCACAAATGATTGGAATAGATTCTTCACTGACTCTTCCACTATAAGAGCAAGGGGACAGCAAATGAAGTTAGTAGGAGCCAGATTTAAAAATAGATAGAAGGGTAGTTTTGAAGTACAACAAGGACAAGCGTAAAGCCTTTCACCTTGGAAAACATAATCCCATAATCCAGGAGTGCAGCACAGACTGAGATCTACCTGGCTGGGAAGCAGATCTGTGGAAAGGGACCTGGGGGTCCCAGTGGACTACAGCTCAGTATGAGTGAACAGTGTGCTGCTGCAGCAAAGAAAGCCAACAGGAGGCTGGATTGCGTCAGTAAGGGCGTCACCAGCAGAGATAAAGAAGTCATTATCCCACTCAGTGCTTGTCAGGCCACACCTGGAATACTGTGTACAGTTTTGGTCCCTGCTATACAAAAAATGTGGATGGGCTGGAGAGGGTCCAGAGAAGGGCCACCAAAATGATCAAAGGACTGGGAAGCCTGTCATCTAAGGAAAGGCTGAGAGAACTGGGTTTGTTCAGCCTTGAGAAAAGAAGGCTTAGGAGAGACCTTATCACCACATTCCAGTATTTAAAGGATGGCTACAAAAACGCTGAAGACTCCTTTTTTACAAGGAGTCACATGGAAAAGATGAGGGGTAACGGGTACCAGTTACTCTTGGGGAGATTCTGGTTGGACAGAAGAGGAAAATTTTTCACAATGAGAACAATCAACCATTGGAATAATTTCCCTAGGGAAGTGGTGGATTCCTTAACATTGGGACACTGTTAAGATTCAGCTGGACAGGGTGCTGGGCCACCTTGTCTAGACAGTGCTTTTGCCAAATAAGTTTTCACCAGATGATCCTTGAGGTCCCTTCCAACCTGGTGTTCTGTGATGATTCTATGGTAGTTCTTCCTACAAATAGGTGATAGATCTGTGAAACTCTCTTGTAGGTTGCTCTGAGAGCAAAGTATTTTGAGAGGGTACGAGATAAGCTCTTGAAAGAGAAACCTACTGAGGGTTGCTAAGCAGATGGAAACCACATCCATCTCGGGAATTTTAGGAGCTGGGAATAGAGCCTGGGAGAGTTTGCAAGGAAGTTTTCAAGCATATCACATAAGTTTGCCTTTTTCTTACTGTTCCTTAAGCATCTGCTTCAGGATTTTGGAGACAGAACGCTGAATTGGTAGGATAGTACAGCAAGAGAGGAAATATGGGTTCTTATTCCTGTTCCTACTCAGTATTTCTT
The DNA here is from genome assembly GCA_002844005.1 of Limosa lapponica baueri. Lineage (NCBI taxonomy): Eukaryota > Metazoa > Chordata > Aves > Charadriiformes > Scolopacidae > Limosa > Limosa lapponica. The sequence goes on along the minus strand of KZ505704.1, from coordinate 629,039 downwards.
TATCCACTTGCTCGATACAATGCATAAATCGCTACCACTGCCTTTTCTTTGGTTGCGCTATAAAAAGAGTAAGTTTTGCTCATTTCTTTGAAAGCTGCAAATGCTTACTCTAAGAACGGGATTCTAAGCTGCACTTCTGAAGGACCCGACCTCCCAAAGGTGGGCAGAGCTCAGGTGTGTTTCCACCAACTCAGCATTTACATCAGGGATCCTGGGCAGCTGAAAGCCATTTGGGCAAGCCAGGGGCTCATTATTGCCCTCAGCTGCCTAGCTCACCCAAAGACAGCGCAGGAGCCTGAGCTTGAAGTCTCTGGAGCCTACTAGTAGTGCCTAACAGCTGGGTGGTTCAGCTAAATGCCATCTTGCATCTGGGCTTCCGTCTAAATCCGGTCTCCCAAATCCGTCATTTACACTCCACCTTCAGTAGCTAATAAAACAGGCTAGATATGGCTTGGCTACTTGGCATATAAAAGGCAATATTCTCTGGGGTTTTATAGTGTCCAGTTAGGTAAACAATGTAACATAATTTTTTTCCTACAACCCTTTAAGTTTCACAAAACTTAGAGAGTGTAGTTACCTGGAAAATTCTGTGTGATGCTTTTGAAGAGATGTTCATCTTCACTGCCTTATTTGTCTGTTTGCTAAGATAGGATAACTGTAAAAGCAGTGAAGATTTCATTAAACAATAATGTCAGAAAAGGTGAAATAAAACCAGACATTTAGAGTACTTTGACTGTATTGAAATCATGTTACGAAATTGGTCTTCAAAATGCTGTAAATAATGGATGTTGCATAAAAATGAAGTCAATTGTGTCTTAGTGAATGAAGACATATGTTTCTGTAAATGCCTTAGCAGAATTCCTGACTCATTTAAAATTTCCTTGGAACTCATGACAAGTTCTTTAATCAGGACAGGGGGTTTTGGGTGGTTTTTTTTGTTTGCCTTTTTTTTTTAAATAAGCTATATGGGACAAATTAAATTTTTTTCTACAGTAAATGGAAGGATTTAGTGACTTCATTGAGATTTAGACTGGTTTGTATCTTAATTCTTCAAAATACACTTTTCCAAATATAGTGCTATTTTTCAAAGCTGTCAAAGCCTTGGAAAAGAAAAATTTGTAGTGTTCTGCAGGGGCAGCTTATACTGAAGAAACTGAAAGCTTTTTGAAAGCCAAAGCAAGTATTTTGAGGAAAAATGAAGCCTTTAAAATCAGTGTTTAAAAAAAGACTTGATTCTTCAATTGCTTTATGTGCTGAACACCATGATTTCAGCAGAAGTTCCCAAAAAGAAAAACATCTGCTTGCTTAGACTAAATAGCTAATAATCAGAGTAACAGCTGGCTTTGTAAGTGTGACCTGATATTACTCTAGGTGGTTTGTCTTCTAGCTCCTTCCCCAAATTGACCAACTAACCCTTTAGAAAAAATATTTTTGTTCCAAGTGCATGCCAGTTGTTTCTATAATTTCCTTTTGTAACTCTTATTCTGATAGGTTTGTGTAAGTAAGACAATCAATAAATTCGGCAAGCTGGGACTTCGTGGGAGGCTAAGGAGCCTTCTGCCAGCCCCCTGGAGCACTGCTGTTAGGTGTGTGGGTCATTTCGTGCCACATGGTGCACTCACTGCACAACTCACCAACCCATCATCTGCAGAGAGTTTGGGGTGAGTCCTATGTGGTCTGTGCCTATCTCTTCCTTTGTAATCTTTGATTTTTGGACAGTAGCTTTGCATTTCATGCGTCTTGCAGTGTTGCAGAAAAATCCCAAGGAACCGGATTCTCTTGGTGGTTTTTTGTTTTGTATTGTTGGGTGTTTTTTTTTTAACACACTTTAGGTTTGTGTTAAAAAAAACCCCTCTGTAGATACACAGATCACAGTAGAACTACTGGCTCATGTCAGTGGAACTGTGTGTGAATAAATCCTGGATAAGCCTCAAGAAGAAATAGATCCAGAAGAGCTATTTAAGTTTTAAGATAGTGCTGACACAAACCCAAATGGATATAAACTGGCAATGTGCAAATTTAAGCTGGAAATTAGAAGAAGGTTCCTAACCATTATAGCAATGGGGTTTTGGAAAGCCTTTCAAATGGCAATAGTAGGAACTAAAACCCACTTACTTTAAGAATAGAGTACCATGGTTTTTGCAAGCTCCTGTGGCTCCTGCAATAGGAGAGAACCCTATCAAGGATCTAGGAGTCCCTGTCAGCGAGTACAATGGAACAGTTTCAACTGTGCTAAATAAGAAATCAGCATTGTGCACCTGGCAGAGCCCACCAGCCGCCCTACGCAGAGACAACGTAAACCAGTCATTCCTCGTGACAGACCGACACGTTTGTAAGCTGAGGGGAACTGTGCGATCACTTAGCATCTCCAATACCACTCAGCATTTCAAACTGCACTGAGTAGTAAATCTCATAAATCTATCCAGGAAAAGAAATAAAGTCTGGTAGAAAGTGAGGAAACTTAAAAATGTACATTTTGGGTTTAATTGTTGTGTTTTGAGGCTGTTGACAGTTCACTATTTTAAATAAGATTACTCGTAAGAAACCTCCAAATAAAAGTATTTGAAATCTCATGTGGTTGTATGACTTCAGGAGCCAGGGGGTTAGTTAAACTGCTAGCCATTAGAAGATCTTTGAGGACTGCCAGCGCTTTCCTATGGTCGCATCATGTGAAAAAAGATCTCAGTTCATTATATTTCAGCATTAGATTTTACCTTGGCTGAATTCTGAGAGTATTCTCAGGCTCATCCGCCCATTTCTCGTTAATCCTTTGCATGTCCTCCTCTCACATTCTCATATAAATTGCTTGGCCTTGCCATCAGCCCTGTGAGCTCTCTCCTCACCATGTGCACGTTTCTTCAAAGGCACAAGCAGTTACATGTTAGTCTGCTAATGTAAAATTATTCTGCAACTTTGTAAGGGTCCTCCTTTTAATGTGTATTTTTTACATACCTGATACAATTCCTCTTCACTGTTTCTTCTTGTGTCTTATATTATCACTAACTTTCTGCCCTTGTGTATTTGAGGTGAAGAAAAAGGGATTCATATTTTGCTTAATGCTTTATCTGTATGATGAAAAATAACCAACCAAACATGTAAATCAATATATTATGTATTAGAACTAACCAAACAGTAGAAAAAATGTAAATTCCTTAATTTTTTTTCTCTGTGAGTTCTATTTTCTGCATAGCTGTCTAATCACTTGGTCAAAGGCTTAGTTTTCAGTATCTCTTGATGACAGAGAGAAAATAGATTTCTGTGTTTAACATATATATTTGAGCAGAGGTCAAGTCAGTATTACATTCAGCAGAATTCATTTAGGAATACATAGACTAGAAATTATTCTTTTCATCCGTTAGTGAAAAATGCATCCATACAAAAAGATTATGGGAAGCTATCCTTTAATCTGAGTATTTTTCGATCTTCTCTGGTTTTTGCTGTGGGATTTGTAATGCATGAATCAGCAGAGAAAATATGTTTCCATGTGGCTGTAGTCTTCGCTGTCTGTATGGGAAATTCTAACTGTTTTCTGTGAGGTGATAAGACTGTGACACAAAATCTGCTGAAGACTTGTCTGAGTCGTAGCTGTACTCATGAAGGGAAGGATGACAACAGGAACAGATATATGCTGTTCATTAGAAATATGTGCACATCTTAAATGATCTGATTAGCTTTGGCAACTATTTAAGTGTTTACAGTAGGAAAAGAGATTCATGGTATTAAAACAAATTGCAAGTGCAATTTAGAGCAGATTAAAAATATCCTTATTGCCCTGCTGAGTGGGAGAAGACAGGTCCAACTGAATCAGGTGAAGGTAATAAGATGGTGATGCATAATGGATAGTTTCAGGTTACATGCAACTGAGTGAAATTAGAAGAAAATGTGTATGGAGCAAGGTAGTCTCATTTTTTGGTGAATAAGGTAATATGAATTAATCAGCTCTTTCTAATATGATCTACACATTCATAGAAACATAGAATAATTTGGATTGGAAGGGACCTTCAAACATCATCTAGTCCAACCCCCCTGCAATGAGCAGGGACATCTTCAACTAGATCAGATTGCTCAGAGCCCTGTCCAACCTGACCTTGAATGTTTCCAGGGATGGGGCATCTACCACGTCTCTGCGGAACCTGTGTCAGTGCTTCACCACCCTCATTGTAAAAAACATCTTCCATATATCTAGTCTAAATCTTTTCCCTCTTTTAGTTTAAAATCATTACCCCTAGTCCTGTAGCAACAGGCCCTGCTAAAAAGTTTGTCATCTTTCTTATAGGCCCCCTTTAAGTAATGAAAGGCCACAACTTTCTACCACAATTGTAAACAGCGCATTTGAATAAAACTGTAATCCAGGTTTTTATGGAAAAATTATAATTATTGAGAGATTTCTGTTCATTAGTTAAAGAATTCCTTGGATGTTCAAGAGTTTTTCTAAACATACAAAACCCGGATCCCCTGAAATCTGCTGTTCACTTGAAAGCAAAAGGAAATTTGACCTGTTCAGAGTCACTTTACAGTTAAATCAAAGAAGTGGTTTAGTCACCTTGCAGTGAAATTCAAAGTGCTGAGTTAGGCATCCTGTCTGTGATGTACAGAGCATGAGAGTTACAGGCGCCTAGACTGGGATTCATAGCAGCCAGCATGTCCAGTGCTGGGACATGCAAGCTGGCTGGTAACATAAAGATCAATGCAGATAGGAAAAGGTAAAAAAGTAACAATGGGAAGAGCCTCTTTGGGCCAGGTATTGGGAATAACTGTGCTGAAACATCTTGTTTAGATGGGTAGACCTGACAAAAATATCTTGGTGTGCAGAATTGTTGGTCTTACTACTCCTAAAACAGCCATGAGATGTTGATACGGGAGACTTCTCATAATCATCTAATAGTACAACATTTGCCAAAGAAACAGAAGATGGCAATCCTAATCCTTTCCCATGTAAGGGGGTTTGAACCACAGCTGAGGAGAGCAGTATTACCCACAGGATGATAGAGCACAGCAGTTGAGGATGGGCAACAGTGCTGATCTATACCCAGGCTGAAGATGGAAAGGGTGGAAAAGTTTGAAAGAGAAAACCTAACTTTCCAGTCTAATGGGCTAGATAAGGTTGTCCAGTGAAGCATTTCCATGTGCCAGACTAGATTTTCACCCTCCTTCTTTCAATGTGCCCCCCACCCCAGAAGCAGCAAATCTCTGGTCTCCTACTTCTGCTATGGCTACCCTACATGTCCCCCACCACGTCCCCCCACATCTCTGTGTCTTTGTGGCTGTAATAGTGCGTCTGTGATGGGAAGGATGCAAATGTGGATGAAGGCATTTGGCTGCAGAGGCAGCCTGTGCTGCTGGAAGGGCCACTCTGTCTGCGACGGGGGATAGGAGGCAGGCCAGAAAATGTGTTCTGTAGGTTGGATTAGAGCCATGGGTCAGCAGTTGGACCATGCTGGGTTATGTCTCTCAGTGAAAGGAGTGAGACACAGGGTTCCAGTCCCTGTCAGTTTGATTATTTCTGTCTTTTATCTAGCTGCTATCCAATGTAAAAAACACCAGGATTTCTGTTGTCTCCTGTAGTTTTGAAACCTGCTGAAGAATGCTACTGCATCTCCTGGATGGGTCAGTCTGATGCTTGTCTAGGTCTTCTGGGCACCTCTGAATAGCCACCTACTTACCCTGGATCCAAGAATTCTGTGCACCTTTCAGTCTTGGGCCAGTTCCTATTTTTTTGTGTTGCAGAAACTGAACCAGCTAGGCACGAAAGTGTATTATATCTCTCCCAGCAAAGAAAACTGTGTAGCTGTATCGTTAGTCTGTGTAGGAAACGTAGGCATTTGCACCATCCCTGTTGGAGTAGCAGGAGGTTTTCTGCCGCAGGCAGGTGTGGCAACCAAGTGAGCAACAGCTGCAGTATCCTAGAAGAAAATACGGCACGTGCTCCTTTTTGTAGCAAATCAGCTGCTTTAGATGGCATAGAGACAACGGATTCATTTCCCTGGTGAGTCATTAAGCTTCCCTAAAGCCCCATATCTCCAAGGCTTTCAGCTGAGGTGGAGCACATTACGCTGCTCCCAATACAGCCAAAACCTTAAAGGCTTAATCAAACCTATAATTAATTAACACTCGTGTAACACTTAGAAGATATAACTCACTAGATGAGCACTAAGGCTGTTGCTAATGATTTTAAATCTATGAAGCAACTTCCTAAAAACCTTTGAAATTGGCAATTATAATGTTCTGTCTTAGATGGAAAAGCTTTGATCACTCCAGAGCAGGAAATAAATGCATGACTTAAACAGGAGAGATACAGTGACGGAACAGCGGCAAAATGCTAAATACACTGGCATGGCAGAGGGCCAGAGGAAGATTTGCTGTTGCTCCTTCCACAGCTCAATTTGAAGCCATTTCAGTATTTCTGTGTTGCGTAAATGACTGTGAACATCCTAGGAAGTCTGCAGTTGTATGTACTTACACTCTGAAGATAAGTCTTAATTGAAGAATTTTACTTTCATGCCCTCTTCACT
>KZ505704.1:568906-621822 GCA_002844005.1 Limosa lapponica baueri | reverse complement strand
AGTTGGTCAGGTTTGGATCACCTGTCCTGTCCACTCCTCCCCACAGATGTGACCCCTCTACGTTTTTCCGACCTTCTAAGGGGGCAAATAACGAAATTGGCTGACCTTGCTCATTAGAGCAATAAGTATAAGCAAGGGCCTCCCTGCATACCATTCCTTGGCATGAAGTACAAACATTGGTCTTATCATTCTGAGAACAAGCAGTTTTCTCCACAATATGCCATTAATTTCGGCGAGTTAAAAAGAGGCCTAGCTAAAATGTAAAATTACAGAACACAAAATTGGTTCGGTTTTACTTCAAACCGGGACATATGCAAAGCTGTCTTCTTTGCTTGACTAGTGCTGGTTGTGGGTTCAGCAGTGACATCCACCAAACTGTTTCCCTAACTTATTCAATTTTTCATGAGGTGATGAAAATTTAAGGGGTTCTTTGGTATAAAGCAGTGTAGTCTTTGCTTGTAAGCTTTCTACATTTCCTCAAATTACTTCCAGTTATTCATGGGTAGAAGAAAGAAAAGAACATTTTAGGAAAATAAAAAAGCATTATAGAAAGACTCTGCTTTTAATGATATGTGGTTGTTTTTAAGCTAGTGTAGCGCTGTCCCATGCAAATAATGTGTTACCTGTTGAAGGCATCTTCAGAAACATTTTATTTACTTTGATTAATTGCCTAATAAATTCTCCCTAATAGATGCTTGAATAAGTGAAAAATACTCTTCAAGTTGCTTCTTGAAGGAGCAATCACAAAATAAAGTTACATCCAAGTAAAATGAGGGGGAAAATCTATCTCGCTACTTGTCCGTAAGCTTTCCACTGAGGGATTAAATGTTAGTTCTATGCCTGTTGTTGCAACACCAATATGCTTCAGAAATTTTACAAACATTTAGAAATATATAACTAGTTATGGGAAGTATAGCCATTCGAATGACACATTATACTTATTTCATTCCATGGACAGATTAATCCTCTAACTGGGCTTCTACATGCGTTGGATATTTAAACAAAAAAGGGCTCTCAGGTTAAACTGACATGTGGAGATGCTGTATAATCAGGAAATTACTATCATTTATTATTTATGTATTGACAACATCTAAGTGCATTTGTCAGTGACCAGGGTTTCATTGAGTAAGGTACTGAACAAACACAGAGCAGGAATATGACACCTCCCTAGGGAATTTAGAAATAAAATAAAATACAAAAAGGGAAGCTGATAGGAGAGAGAAGATGGGAGGAGCTGCTAAGAAAAAATCATATATTAGCCAGTACAAAAAGCAGTTGAGTTGGTGAAGCTGCAATCCGTCATGTCTTTTCTATCTATTCCTGCAAGTGAGGGTTTTCAAAGTACTGAATGGGTCTCTCTCAGTTGCTCATCTGTAAGGTAGAGGTAATAATAGTTTACTCAAAGGTGTTTTGTGTGAAAATGAGCATGTTCGCATTTCTATTGCTCTTTCAAGAGGAAAAAAGATTAGCTCCAAGTCTGATGTTACAGGGCAGAGTTCCACCACGGGGAAGTTATGCAGGTAGCCTTTGCCATCTCCATGGGACCTGAGGTGTGTGTGCAGTCACCTGGAGGCCCTGGTGCAGCCCCTCGTGAGCCATGTAAGCCCTGGGCAACACTTAGAGGTGAGGAGAAGCATTCACCTGGAGACCTAATCTGTTCTGGTGATTCAACAGGGAGCTGAAAATCATGAGACCTGGGAACCGAAGCTGGCAGACAGTGTCAACTCAGGCGTGTCATTTTACCTTCTTTGCCTCAGTTTGCTGTCTACAGAGCTGAGACAATATCCCCATGCTTTCTGAAGTCAGTTCAGGAACAAAAGCACTGCATAAACAGATGGTACTGTGTGAGCACTGGCATGTGAGGAGCAGAGTTATGCTGCTTCTGATGACAAGACAGCCCTTTCAGCATGAGCACAGCCTCCCTAATGCCGTATGGCTTCACTTGGGGGAGACTGCATGAACATTCACACCTGACAACTTGGGTCAAAACAGCTGATCTGAACATTTTATCCTGTGGTGGATCCTCTCTGATCATAATCCTAAATAGAAATTCTTACCCTGCATGACTGAGTACCAGAAGCCATGGACTGCAGCAAGGCTTGTTACCTCATGGTGCCAGCCTGAAAGTTGGCACAGGGAAACGTGGCAAAATCTGATAGGCCTTTGCTGTATAAAAAAAAGCTCTAACGTCTCACAAAAGGAACAGTTATACTGAATGTCATTTTATCTAATTGCTGTAATTTAGTGTTCATATGCTGCATATAGCTAAAAGTGTGGTACAACAGTCATGACATCCTAAAAAGTTGGGTTTTCCTCACGCGTAGCAGTCAGTACAGCTTGGGTCCATGTCATATTTGATGATGATAACAATAATATCCTGTGTCATTCTTCTTCGTGTATCATTCTTCTTCATCCTATGAAGGTGGGCAGGTGAGTGTGGGTATAGGGCTGGTGACTGTTGGCAGTTATTTTCCATCACCTGCCATCTCAGTTCCATGAGGTCTTGCAACACACCTTGTCTAGGTGGTCCCCGGTGCCGAAGGAAGAGCTTTTTTCTCTTACGCCCTCCATACTGCCAGGTAAACAGGGATTTGGGTCACCATTCACGCTGCAGTGTTTGCTGCCAGTTACCACACTGTGGTGCCCTGATACATTATTGTTGTCTTCACTTCTGACTTTGGGGAGGTGGTGCTCTGTATCCCTTACTCATAATTCAGAAGTAATGTTGACTTTTAAGTTGTGACCGGAAGGACAAACACTGGCGTAGTCCAAAGCTTTAAACTGCACGAGCAAGCCTAAAAAACCTACCTTTCTTTTTACTCTCTCCTTAAAAAAAAAAGCATGTGTTAAAAATTAGTAAAAGGACCGTTCCAGATTTCTGCAGCATTTCAGTAAACAATGACTTACGGGGGGAAAAAAAGAAAAAAAAAAAGTGGTGAGTCCTACTGACAAGAGGAAAAATGTTAACAGTAGTTTCCAGAGTGCTTATTCCAGAGTTCATAGAAGTCCCACAGAGAGATTAAGAGAGAGGAAGAGAGCAAATGGAAGAAAAGAATTAAAAAAAAGAAAGGGAAAGGGAGAAAGAGGAAGGAGGGAATGAAGAAGGAAGGGAGCAAAGGAGGAGAGAATGAAGAAGGGAGGGAGGGAGGAAGAAGTTTACAAATGAGACACACTTGGCACTTATGCAGCTTCTGTTTATTTCATGGTTTTTATATTTGGTGCTGCTGCAGTCTGCAACTACTCACCATTTGTAACTACTAGAAAAGGAAGCTGAGGAGGGAGGTTAAATTACCCCTGCTGTGACTTTTACAGGCATCGCATCACCAAACCCAGAGAGTGATTAAATGAATGACTGAACCCCAAACTTTCGATCTCAGCTGTTTTTAATGACTCTCTTCCACACAGTAAGGAAAATGAAGAGGGTAATGATACCAATTTCTTCTGTTTTCTTAAGAAATGCAGCCAGGTGGAGTATATTGCAGAGCAATTTATCAATTATTCATCACAACAGAGAAAAAAAATTGTTCAGAGAAGAGATGAGGAGTCTTTATATATTTGCTTTTAACAGGAATTGTTTATATAACTTTCTTGGCATCATCACCACAGTGATTTCCAAAGACACATAGGTATGCAATGCTTCTAGCAAGTACATAATGAATGAATTGTAGAAAGACACTTGTTGACGCTTGCAAGGAGAAGTTAAGTGATACAATGAGAAGAGCAATGGAGGGTTTGGGGAAGGAAGAGACACCACCCCCTTCCCCCTTGCCCCCGCTTCTGCACTGCCTTGGCCTCTCTCTGTGGGTGACCCACCACCCCTACTCTCTTCTCCTACTCTTAGGGGACCTTATGCCATCCCCTTCCCCTCCTTCTCTTCCTTAGCCCCATATGTGGATGTGACCCAGGTTTCCCTTTGGAAAATCCTGTTCTAGAGCTCTTGTCTGACAGGGGAGGAGGGAGTCTTGCAAAGCAGATTCTGGGTAATTGTCACTCGCTGCCTGTGGCAAGCATCTATATCTGAGATTATCATTTAAATTCTGTTTATACAACATGCAGTCCCAATACAGCTAGAGTTCTGTGGATGTTCTGGCAATATTACAAATAAATCATAATAATAGTTGTTAATAAGTGAGTGCTGACAGTGATATTCAGGCTGTAATGACCATTGTCACCTAAAAAACCCCAAGGAGCTTTATTGTTTTCAAGAGAAATGTGTATTCTTAGGCTGAAAGGTAATTTGGTTGGAATAGTACATTTCATTTATAATGAATCCATCCAGACCTAATGCTACTTCCTTGAACAATATGCAAAACCAAGATTTGACGGTAAAACTGATTGCTCCTGAGCACGGCACACTGCTGCCTCTAGAGACAGAATATAGTTGTGCACTACAGATCAAACGGGGACTTTGTTGTTTTTTCACCAAAATGTATAGGTCTTTGGTAAGAACAGTTTTTGTGAGGGAACATCTGAGGATGAGTTGGACTTGAAAGGACCGTGGCTGGGAAGAGGTTTAGCGTGCAAGGGGGAACGCACAGGCTGGAGTGGCATGTAAGTTCTGTAAGTTTAAGTTCTTTTTCAGGGGGACAATATGGGAAATAAGTTTCAGCTAAATTTCAAATTGTTTTAATTGGAGAAAACAACTCTAAATTATTTTTGATGCAATATCTGTAACAAGTGCTATTTTAAGAATCCATCCAAGGCTCTAGAAGAAACATGTGCTTGACTGGGTTGCGTTCACTCTAGAAAATAAAATTGATGTTCTACTTGCAGCTCTAAAGAGGTGTTCATTCTTTTGCCTCCAAGCCAGCATTCTGTGGTGGCTGTGATGAATATCCTATTTTTACAGGGAAAAAAAAAATCAAGAGAAATAAGTTGTCAGTTCCTGTAGGAAAAAAAATTACTTAAAAAATTTAACATTATATTGGTAGGAAAAAAGGCATACTAGTGTAGATCCTGATCAAAAGAAGTTCTTCTAATCTGTTCTAAACGGTGTCCATAACATTTTTGATGTTATGATTTTCTGACATATATTATACAACAAATAAGTATCTAAAAGTAAGGTAATATTAGGGTAAAAACTAGTATCCAAAAGCTACTCTTGGATTTAAGTGACTCAGATGCTTAGAAAGAAATTAGAAAAAGTTAACTGTCAATGCAAATGACTGTATAGCAAACCAAATTTGAAGATGAATATTGGTTCCAAGTATATGTTAGCATCTGCTTTCTTTAACATAGGAAAGTATTCAAAACATAGCCAAAAACAGGGAGTATTCAATGCCTGAATGAAAACCACCTATTATTCAACATACACCAATGTAGCTTTCCAAGTGCTATAAAGATAAAAGTAGAAATTAAGATACCAATAAAACCAACAGCACCCTTTTTCCTACGGTTATATTCCTCCATTTCCTTTCCTTCCAGGGCTAATACGGAGTTCATGAGAGAACAGATAAGTTTCAGTGAATGAATAAAATTTAATCCTAACATAAATAAAGTAGTATACTGCCAGCGTAAGAGCAGTGAGCCCATTCATTTGACAATAAACCAGGCATTGTTGGATAAATTAAAATGCAACCTTCACATCACTGCTTGATTTAGCAATTAGTGGACATCAAGCTAGCAAACATGTGCTAGACAGAGAAGACAGAATGTGATTTCTCCATATTAATACTCTAATCTCTTTTTCATTGCATACCTTCATAGGAGGCAGAATTAATACTGATAGAATTTCCATTATTTATTCAAAAAAACCCCAGTCATGTTAAAGTGTTAGTTTGCACTTACCTGGCATTCAGCATAGATAATATCTTCCTTCACCCTTAATCTAATTGTGACAAAATTAATAATTACAAGCCTTGAGAACGTAAGTGAGTGACAATTAATAAAGAAGTGGTTTACATATGAAGGAGTTTGCTGATGATTGCAGGGCTCAGCCTATGAATCAGCAGTGTAAGAGGAGTGTGCTGAGAAAAGAACCATAAAGATAAAGGTAAATTTTGCAATCCAAATGAGACCCTGGGGACTGTGAAGATAATGACGGGTAAATCAAATCTGAGATGTGGGCTGTGGCACAAACGTATAGGTGAAAAGGGGAGCTTCAATTTGATACAAGAGAAGGGGAATGTTCGAGCAATGATCTGTGTGTTATATGCAGCCTCAGAGAACAATTCATCCATCATTCAGCCCATTGCTGGCAGCTTGCTTTCCCTGGGGAGTTAATTTGATGGCAACAGCCTGCCCTTAGCTGTCATTTTTACCAGGGCTGAGAAGCTTCTTCCTATCGCACCAAGCTTATTGCGTTCGCCTGACACCGTGCATGCACACAAATAGGTGTCTGCCTACTCTGGGGTAGAGATAGCCACCAAGAGCAGGCCAGAGCAATTAAAACACTCTTGCTCTGCTCCCAAGATGACTCTAGGACAAAGGATCTGACTGCTTTCACGACTGCAACCGTCTTTCGGTCATTGTCTGTATTGATTCTTCAGTGACACATGAGCCTGCCCTGGCAGATGAAGCTATGGGCACTGCCCACCAGCTTGCCCTTTGCATGATAAGGTGTATGAAAACAGATTAAATAGATTAATTAAAACATTAGAAATCTGGAAAGAATTGCATGTGGAATAATGACTGGCAGGAAGGTAAAATGGACAACTTAAAATTAGCAAAAACTAGGTTAAAACTTTCATAATAAAATGAGGCAAGAAGAAAAGGAAAAAATAGGAATCAAGGGAAGGAGAGAAGGAAGACAAAGAACTAGAAGACAGCAGAGTGAAGGTTTGGGTCCTATTCTGGATTAACAAAGAACTTCTTCCTGAAGACTTTTTTTTTTTCTTTTTTGCAAAAGCTCTATTTTCATTTGTACTTTAAGCTCCACATAGACACTATAGTTTTAATTCCCTTTCTTCTGGAAAGAAAAGTGAAACTTTTATGTCCTGTTTTGGAGAGGTGCGATGACTTCATCTTGATCTTCAGCCCTGGAGTAAGTTTTAACAATAAGGAAATAAAAATGGCCATTCTGTACATTGACCTCAGAAGTGAATGGGTTCAGGAATTTATGAAAAGCCACGGTCCCCTGAGAACTTCATAATGCTAGGCCCTCCAAATGAAAGCCAAGACACATTTATGTGAAACTTGGAATTTGCAGTAGAAGGCTAGACTGTTATGAGTTTTTTCTTTCTAACCCCAGCTGTAAGATGCCCTGGAGACTCACACTGCCTTGGGTCCTTTCCTCTACTGTGCCTCAGAGTACAAGATGGGGGACACTTAATGCTGATCCATATATTCAAACCATTCAAGGACCAATATCTTTTCCCTTTGGGATGAAGATTAGAACTTTTCTTTTCTAGCCTAGACTTTGATACAGTTTTCTGTTTCTTTTGGGGTTTGATTACCTGTAATACATGCCTCATGAGAACTTCCAAAAGGCACTGTTCGCACAGATCTTAGCCAGCGCACCAACAAGAGGTGTGCCTTACTCCTTCTCCAAAGAGAGCACTTACATCCTGCTTACTTTCATGTGTCATTCTCTAAGAGTGAAAAAAATGTTTGATTTCTCATATTCTTCTCTTTATTTCGTGTCAGTATACTTGTGCAGAAGCCTGTGGTTTGAAAAGAGGCAGTAATCTTCATCATAAATTATATATAACTTCAAATAATCAATTCTTGTAGCTTGGAAAATTTGCATTTCCTATAAATGAAACAGTATATAATTTAGATATTGCTGTTCCCAGCAAAGTTATTTCCTTTTTATGGAGAGACTTATTTTGATGGAAGTCCCTTGAAGCTGATGGTAAAACTGAAGTAACAAGTGATATGGAGCATCAGAGAATATTGCATGAAGTATTGAAAGTTGAACTGCAGAAAGCTATGTGAATATATGAAATATATTTGTTGTTAGTGGCAGGTATTTATGGACTGAAGAAAGGTTTTTCCCATTTCTTCTCCTAACTTTGACTTATTCTGTGCATGCCCTTGGACAAAGATCACTTAGAAACTCAGGATTCATGCCATTTTCAAATGAGTGTCAGGATGGTTGATTTCTTCCTGGATTCATTTTAAGACCAAAATTTAAGGTATAGCCTCAAGATTAGCTTTGAAGTCCCAGGAGGAGGTCACTACATATATGCATGCATGATTATTGATGTCAAACTGGGGATTTTTACATACTATATTTCTCTCACACACAGAGTAAATGATTGAATAATTTAGTCAAAGTAACTGATGCCTCTTACAGATTTCTCTTTTTTCTTTTACTAAGAGATTTATGTTATTGTTTGGAAATAATTTTTAAACCTTGTATTTGGATAAGCAGGTACTTTAAAGCATAAGGGGCACTTTATTTTGATGGAGAATAGGGTAAGGTAAAGTTTCTTCCAGTTCATTTGTGGAAATTCTGTTCCAAGCTATTTGAACTGAGGGCATTTTAGATAATGTTATGAGGTTTTTGTACTCTCAGATCACACCTGAGTTTAATAGTCTCAGCAAAATCAGGATGAAATTTCCTGTTCCTTTAATGGAGCTACAGTTTCTCGTGAAGAGGCTTGGGTGTGTAAGGGAGACAAGAATGAGCTTTGTAATTAGAATTGTTACATAGTAGTCTGACTTAAAAATAATTCACAGCTTGTCAGAGAAACTAGCAATTAACTCTGAACCCTGTAAAATTTCCATCCTTAAATAAAAAAGAGAAATCTGTTAAATTTGTAATTGTCTTTATGGGCTGTAAAAATAGGCTCCAGATAAAGAAAAAAATAAAAAATAATAAAATAAAAAATAAAAAAATAAAAAAATTCCCTTCATTAAACCCCATGAATTTTGTTAGATGGAAAGGCCTTTACTATGAAAATGTTGATCAACTTAAAACCTCAATGTGATTCTGTTAGAAAAAAAAAAAGAAATATTTTGTTATTGGAAATTCCTTCAACATGTACACAACAGAGTCACAGGAAGGGTTTTGCAGGAGCAGAAGCTGCTGAGAAAGGTTTGGAAGCCAGCATAGGGAGGGTTTTGTGGAGGGAAGACACAACGTCACTTAGCCCTCAGTGAACTCAGAGGGGTGGAAGACTAAAGATTAGATGTCAATAAGATCAGAAATATAAGCTGAAGCATTTGAGACAGGCTGTGCATCCCTTGGTGCCTTCGAATAAGACACGATTCAAGTAAGACACTGACCTTTCTTCATCCTGTAACATGCCCTTCACCAAAAGGTTGGCTGAACAGAGACAATCCAGATTCTTCAGAAAAATCTCATTTTCTACTCAAGAGGCATTTTCAAACAAGTGCATTGCTGCTTTTCAGGGAAACATTTTAAAAAGAATTCACATCATTTAGTTGCATAATATCCAGTAGGAGCATTTGAACTTGGAAGACTGGAATCTCCCAAACTCTTTTTGAAAATTAATTCCTAATAATGATATATAAACATAGTTACAATAAATCCCATATTTGGGGGACCCTGTCCTGGCCTCTCCTTATTCAAAGTCCTTGAATGCAAAATAACATTGGTATCTAATGGACCAAAACTGATTTCAGTTAAATTTTTTAAACGAAATATATACGAATGGGTCTGAGGAGAGTAGAAATACCCTCCTTATGTTTGCAAGAGTCTGGTTATGACAAAAATGCCTTCCATTTTTAAAAAGGTCAGCAAAGCCAAGCTGCATTAAGGACACTCAGTGCTTAATTGAAGGTGTTATATCTTACTTTTTTTTATGGGTGACAAATGCACTGCTGTGACTTGCAGAGTAATATTTTTGACATAAAAAAAGCTCACTATTATGGCATAGCAAAGTAGCATTTTTATTGTACATGGGATATTTCCAAAGTGTTTTGATTTTGCTGCAAATTTGCTTAAGGGAGTTGGAGAGTGATTATTTATTTTAAAATAACATTTTAAACAGTTACCTAAAATATTTTTTCCTTACTATTTAATTAATTTGCAGGTTTTTACTGTAAACTGTATTTTAGGAGACAAAAGTATGTATTGTCTGAAAGTTTCATCACAATATTCATGCCAGTGAGAGCTTGGCTGCCTGTTTTCTCTGCAGACTTATGTAAATTTCTAGGGACCTTGTGTGAATGGAAGGAGTCTGAATTTGTGTCCATGGTAATCTGTTCAATGTGTAGAGGAAGTTACAATGGCATTAACCCATGAAAAGGATCAGTTGTTTTCATGGAAAGCAGTCAAGACATGCTTTGAATTCAGATAGTCAACTTAATCAGAGCTGGACATCGTTTTTTAAGGGTTTCTCTTTGAAAGAGCTTAATGCTGGTCACCTGCTACAGTCAAAATACATCATTTATCTGTAAAGGGGCATAAAAATTTAACAGTTAGCTGAAGAATGGATACATCCATGAAATAAAGAAAATGAAAAAAAAATCCTGCAGTTATTTACAACCTCTACTTGGACAAGCAGAAGCATGAAAATGCCATAGTTATCCTGGCTCATTACCTGCCTTCTGCTACTGGGAGCTGGGTGAATTCATGCGGCGCTTCCTTAGGACTGGGCATTCAGCAGCACCAGTCCTCACTGCTTTCCCGGCCAATGCACCCGAGAGGCAAGTCATGGAGGGGCTTGAGCAAACGTGGTGATTCAGAGTCTGATAGCAGCCTTCACAGGACATAACAAGAACTCAGATCGTGTCCCCCACCTCATGTTGCATTTCCTCAGACATAAATGGTTCTGCTGGTACAGCTGCCATGATAAAAAGAAAGTGATTGAGACTATATTCCCCCTTTACTTGTACTAAAAGAAATCGTACGTAGCAGTCTCTTTTGGGTTTTTCTCTGCATTTAGATTAAATTACAGTACAAGTAAGAGTAGCATTAGGCAACCTGTATTTATTTGGCTGTTCAACAGAGATTTAATTTGTAAAATTAAATAATACCTGTCTCAGCTTTATCTGTTTCAGCTACTGAAAGTAAAAGATCCTTCTGCTCCATAACGAAATTAATTTGCTACAGGATATTGCCACAGTGTAATGGTAGACTTGTATTAGGGATGGCTTGCTTCTGATGATGAGGAGGATGAAAAGGTTAAAAATAATAAATACAATTAATGTAAGAAAATTAAAAGTTCGGTGTCTATAATTCATGTAAGTTTTTTTACAGTATCTGTCTAGTATTGCCTGAAAATTTTCTACTAATGTTAGCTAAATGAATTTTCTGTATTGCTGCATGAAGCTGCATTTTAAAAGCGTAACTACATTTCTTGGCCTTCCTTGAAAATGGCATTACCCAACAGCTTTCCAGTTGGAAGAGGCAGGTCTTTCAATGCAGAGCTCTGAATTAACACAGCAAGAACAGCTGGTCTTTGCCCCTAATCCAATTTAAGAGCTGTAAATTCCCAGAATTATTTTCATAAGAGCTACTGTGCCTTGTGCATGTTCACCAGTGGAGATGTTTGGACATTAAAACTGTAACGGGAAACACAGTAACTGCTCCAGGCATAAGGGAAAAGACTACTGATAGGTGATCACAGTGTAAGCAACAACATCATCTCATCAAGACAGGGAAAGAACAGTTAGGTAAATACCATAAAGGCTGGCATTTTTAATGGACATTTAAATTGTCTTTCTCTATGGGACGAGACAATAGCAGCAAGGCTTTTCTTACAAGGTGCAACAAAAAGTAAGAGAATAGACAGGAGTCCACTGCTTGAGAATATCTCTTGCCTTTACAGGAAGCATATGGGTCAATGGCCAGATCAGGCTTTTCTTCTGGTTCTCCAGGTCAAACACAATTAGATAAAGCAGAATGTCTAGAAACCGTCCAGAGGAAAAAGCAATATTAACAATAGCAGTAGTCACCTAAATAAGCCTTTGCAGAGGAGTTGGGTTTTGAGGATGAACTACAGAATCACAGAATTGTGCCATTTGAAAATGTCATTGCTCAGGAATTTACGGAAGATGTGCTCTGTAGTGTTGGTTAGGCTAAAATCTGCTCTATCCTGTTCTCTTATAAGGGAGTGACAGCCAGTATTGTCTAAAGACAGCATTTGCTCTTTGAACATGGTGGATATTGCAACACAAGAATCACATGATCCTCAGTTGTGTAAGGAAGCTGCAACTGATGGATCTGAGATTTTTCCATTTGTTAGGTATATCAATTTGTGGGGTTTTTTTTGCTGTCCCTGATGGAATTTCAGACTGTTAAGGGACATATTGCTAAAATGCATCTAGGGACACATTCCCTGGAATCTAAGTGAGGGAAGAGTCAGTCATATCACTTGCTCCAGCCAACTTCTTTGTTGCTTACCTGGATGCAAGTAGAGTGTCTATTATAGAACAATAAATGATGTTTATTTTAAGTTTCAACAGGAGCTGCATTTCCTCTAGGACAAGTACTACCACCACTTCAAATGCCGAGGATCATTCATATGTAGTATGCAAAGAGCAGGAACGGCCATGTTGGGTCACACCTGAATTCAGTATTGTCTGACAGGGGCCAGTGCAGATGCTTCAGAAGAACAGGCCTGAAATCCCACAGTGGGCAGAAGTGAGATACTTCCCCAGTCTTTTCTCGCAACTATGCCAGGTGCCTTTCTAAATGTATTGTGATAACTCCAAATATTCTTGATATCTTTATAGCTATTTCAATCTTCATTTAACCACTAGCCTCAGTGGTTTCCTGCAGTGATAATTGCCTAGATGTGAAAAAAAAAAATGTATCCTTTCACTGGTTTTCTTACTTTCAGCCTTCTCATTAATGCCCCCGGGTGTTCTTGTTCTTCTAGAGAGAGGGAGAACAAAAGTTCCCAGTCTTCATCTCAGCAACATTCATTATCCTTTATGTTTGTTTTCTTCCCAAAATAAGCATTCTTAACCTTTTCCATCTCTCTTTGTTTGGAACTTTTCCATGGTCACTTTCATCAGTGTTCCCTCTTGCCCATATTATTGTGCTTAATTGTTTTTGAGAAGGCAAGACCAGCACAGAATGCATTTTTCCAGATGAAGCCGCACTGACGGGGGCAATTATGTGTTAAGGGGCAATAATGTTCTTTCTTCACAATTTCTGATATATTTCCAAATTCTGCTTGGAATCCAGTTATACTCTGAATGAAGGACTTGATTTAGCTGTCCAGGGATGCCCTAGTCTCGTCTTTCAACTCATACAATTAATTGAAAATCCAACGAAGTAAGAGTAGCTTAGTTTTTTCTCAATACTTCCCCACCTGCCCAATTATTTTTGCTGCTGCACCTATCAAAGCTTTGGTGGTGTTACATATTTACCTCACTTGTTACAGCTCTCTGAACTTCCTTGAAACTATCACCCTACCCAAGACAAATAACTGAAAGATCAGTGCATTGCGACATTTTGGCGTATCCTCTTGAGTCTTTTAATTTAACCTACCATTTCCATTTCTGGAAAATCAGTAGGCATTTTGAAGACTTCTAAAAAAGAGCATTGCTATCAAAATTGGATTTTTTAATTTATTTTGAGGATCTTTGAAAAAACTTGTGCATTTTATTTGCTAGAGTTTGGTGTCAGTGTATTAATTTGACACCCATGCTGTCCCTTGAATGTCAATTCAAATTATATTGCAGTCATCACTCTTTAATGGCTCATCTGCTGTCGCTATGTGACCTGTCTGCTCTGCATGTTATATGAGTTTCTCAAGGAAGGCCTCTGC
Source organism: Limosa lapponica baueri (assembly GCA_002844005.1). Classification (NCBI taxonomy): domain Eukaryota; kingdom Metazoa; phylum Chordata; class Aves; order Charadriiformes; family Scolopacidae; genus Limosa; species Limosa lapponica. The sequence goes on along the minus strand of KZ505704.1, from coordinate 608,191 downwards.
TCGTTTATGTTCAAGAGCTACTTTTCAGATTTGCAGCTGCAGATTGCACCTAAGCTTTGTCCTGTTGGGCAATTTGGCCATTTTACATACAGTCATTGAAATCTTACTGGTTTGTTATATTGTGCTGATTGTTTCATCTTGCTACCCCTTAGGAATTCAATTTACTTTTCTTTGCTAGACTCTGTAGTACAGCCATATTATTTTTATATATATAATTACTACTTTTTATATATATTATATATATATTTTTATATATATAAAAAAGTTATATATATATAAAAAACTAGGGGTCAAAGTTTGTCCTGGTACAGAGTCAGCTGTATGTTCCTCTCCTCTCAGCAGTTTTATTTTCCCCAAGATGTTCTCTGGGGCCTAGAAGTCCAAACTCTCCTTGTTCTCTCACAGAAGTGAGTTTTAGCACCCTGTTCATTTTGTCTGTTTGGGCCTGTACTCTTAGAAGCATTTATAAAAAAACAGGCAGTGAGAGAGCTTCTTGTAAGTCTATATGTAAACTTCCAGGCCATCCCCTATTCATAACTCTGCATTGCTCGGCGTGATGTGTAAGGCAGGCTTCCTCCCTAGCACAATGGCAGAAGTCTCTAAATGGCTCTAGGACAAAGCATCCTAATTACGTGCCCAAAGAATATTCACAGAAGACACTCTGAATCCAGCCTATTGAAGTTTTTCCTCATACCATAAAACCTTTATATAAATATTCATAAGAGAGGGGGAGACAGGCAGACACGCTTCACAGGCTGCTAATTAATGCCTTTACCCAGGGTTTTAGTGCTCTACACCTAGACCAAGGGCAGGTGTCTTGTTTATCAAGGGCTTTGAGGATTTTGGGAGTCTGCAATGGCAGTTCAGTGCTAAAATCCCTTTCTAGAACTAATTCTTCATCACTTAAGAGCCCAAACCCCTCAGTCCTGTGGGGAATTGAGATCCAAACCAGCAAAGAGTTTACGCAGGAGAATTCCCAATGTGGGAATGACTTTATCAATCCTGGTCTAAGTTCACAAGTCACTTTAGGTGCATAGAAACCTACTTAAAAGATTTAAGCATGCTCAAACCATTAACTCACTATACATTTTTAGATAATGTTTTCCCCTGATTCTGGTTGCTGTTAATTGACAGAGCAATTCATTACTTTATTAATTGGCAATAAAAATCATTTAATCTTGTAGATGAGTCATTGCAATTAACTGAAAACAAATTAATTAGTTAGGTACATTGTATTTAATTTCTTCATGTTACAGAGTTTAGTTTGTGGTAAAAACTTGCCTATGAATCATAATGACATTGTCAGGCTTCCTGATTTTTGTGTTGAAGATTTAATTTCTTACTGTTAGAAAGTCACAGTGAATTTGCAGTTGGTTATTGAATGTTGACAGCTGACTGCCACAATATATGAACTTTCAGTTGTATTGAACTAATCTGAACCTAGGAGGATTGCTGCAGTGAGATTCTCAGTTCAAACCGTGTTATACACTCAGTGTAGGATTGCAAGTAACAAGAGGTCAGAACCTCCATTTTGTGGTTCAGTGCACAAATTAAGGCTTTTCATGGAGTGCCGCCACCACCAGAGACCTGGGAAAGGGCTTTTTACTGCCTTAGTGAAAGGTTGGATTATATGGGGAAATGGTTATTGCAGTAAGGTGAAATTTCACGTTTACAGTGATTGATTAAACCATGTATCTATCATCTTATGTGGCTATTATTTCCACATTTTGGGTCAAACCTTGTTCAACTAGGTTTATGTCTGCTGACAGAATTCAACAGGGATTTGAACTGAAAGAATATGAACTAACAAAACAACATTGTGGGGTTTTTTTCTGAAATCACAAAGCTGTATTCTGTCTCCTATTACTGTTATGTAAAGTGTGCATAAATTAGACATTAGAAGGATGGGCGGGTGAGGGATATATGCCTATATGGTTGTTTTGTGTTCTGTCTGCATTCACATGAGCCTTGTATAGCTTCCCAGGCACATTTACCTCCTCCCTCCAAGATGAAGAACATACCGATTAACTAAACTACAAAAAAGCAAGACACATGACTATATAGATCATGAAAAATATCTGATCAAAACATCTGAGTCTCTACTTCCAAATATTATTAGTGTCTGAACTCCAAAATTGTGAAGTTACGGTTTTGTGGGTGGTGTAGGACAGGACTAGGATGGGACTCCTTTTTCCCTCATGGGCAATGGATCCAATTGCTTGGACCTACATAAAACATGAGACAGAATTTGACCTCAAAATTATATCAAATGGTAGATACAGTCTAGATAACAAGGTACTGAAGAGAATAAAAAATGAAGTCAGGAAAGGAAATGTGAATAAAATAGATTTTAAATTGGCATGACCTTATTTTATTTGACATCTCCTATATATATATTTTTTAAATCTGACAGAGAAAAAGTATCAAGTGTTAATATTGCTGTAGTTAACTACAATAAACCATCACCTCCAGGAGCAATCAATGCACCTTTTTATTTTTCAGTAGTCTGTGATAGTAAAAATATTGTTCTATAGAACAATATACCATGTTCGTGTACGTTAGATGAAGCAGAGGACCAGATTCTGACCATTTGCTTTTCAAAACAAGAGTAAAACATGCTGGCTAGCAAGAGCCTAATGTGAGTAGTGAGTACTAAGTGCCTGGTTTGTATGCAAATACAGCTGTGGTGTGGTGCTCTACTTACAGGCACAGGAGTTAGCAAAGCATGGAGGAAAGCTCAGGCCACCCCTCACTTCCCTGTGGAGATACCATTCCCTAAATCCTCTAAACTCCAGGATTAAATCTAGATTCCTTAAGAAACTTCAAGATATCCCCCCTTTTTGGTACTTTTTTATTTTTATGTGAGTTCTTTTCCCTCAAAAAAGAATCATAGGAAAATAAAACGATGTAATTTTATCTGTTTGTACTGACTTACAGATTTTTGAAATCAACTTCAGAATTGCTGGAGCAAAACAATCCCACTGAAAGCAGAGGGCTCACTAATTAAACTTGGGGCTGAATGTCCTTGGTACCTGTAAGGTCTGGATGAGAGCTTTGGGAACCCCAGCCTCATCCAACAGCACCAGTCCCTCAACAAACTGCCAGCCCTTTCCCACTGCCACCACCTCTCAGCAGAGCTCAAAGATCTGGGAAAAACTCTGGTTGAATGCACTAGAATTTTTTTTCCGGATCTAAGTGGATGTACCTCTTTTTCCAATCATTTCTGTTCTCAGGTGGTGCCATAAAGGAGAAATTCCATATTCAACCAAAATATGTTGGTGTGAAATCTCTGTTAGTATTAAACTGTACTTAGAGTCAACACTTCTGGTTTGGCCTATTCAACAGTGAGTTTTCCAAAGAGTTGCGTAATTCTAAACAGCAGGAGTCAGATTGAAAAGTGAAACTTGGGTAGAAGACAGACACCTGAATCCAAAGTTACCCAAGTCCTGAAAACACTGAAAAATAATTGCTTGACTTTACAGATGCCCCAGTTCTTAAGCTGAAAGTCTCCCAAATGCTTAATATTCTGCTTTAGAGTTTGCTGAGAATTTCTCAGTCTGGATAGTGTGGAGTAGCTTGGAGCCTATTTCATATCTAAAAGATGCTTCTGATTTACAAAAATAGTCATCTTTCAGGCACCCTTTCAAAATTAAACCTTGTTAGAACATGTTAAAACACACATTTGTAGTGTTGAGCTCCATGTAAGGTATTACTGACTCTAATTCTGCTTTTCACTACATCCTGCTGGCTTGAAAACTCCATGGACATCGGGACACAGGTTTCCTTCTTTCCTCTGCCTGGGGAGACGTATATCTACATGGCAATTGCCCCTCAAGAGCACCCAAAACACGGATACAGACTATCTGCAGGAACAGGAGGGAGGGCCCTACCCTGTGCTTCTGCTGAAGGGAACCTGAGTGGAGTGGGAGAAAACACAAGTGCCCATATGAAACTCTAGTCCATGGTCAGAGAAGCTGTAGGGAAGAAGGGAGCATGGATTTTGATTCATCATCTCAGTGTATTTTGAAATATAGTGTCATGAATCAATGTAAAAGTAATTACAATTATTCTGATTATTTTAACTGTGATCCCCCTCATGCCACAATATTAATAATTCTGCTGTATTGTGGTAAAAAGAAATATTAAAAAAAAACCAAACCAGCAAATGCATACATTAAGTGTCTTTGTTTCTTCTTTGGTTTGTGTTTTTAGTGTGCCAGTGTTTGTCACATTTTTCTCTGCTCTCTCTAGCAATCATGAGACACTTTGTTTTATTTTTATTTTTTATGTAATCAGCTGCAATAAGGAAATGGCTAAAGGATAAGAGTAAACATGATATTTATAACATGATACAGTCATTAGAAATTGCAATATGTATGTATATATATACACACACACCTTTTTGACAAATCCTTGTAGATATATATATCCAGACATACCTATGCATATATATAATATAATTGTTAGGATTTGTCAAAAAATGTCAGGTTCTACATTCATTTACAAGTTTTTCTTTGTATTGTTTGTATTATGTTCATATATGTTTTATCAAATAGAGACATATTTTTATAGATGTGCATTTGATATCGGGTGTCCACAGTAAGCTTTGGAATTTTTCAGTCTTGATGTTGTGAGTGTAGAGCTTCCTCAAGGGAGTAGAGTGTTTTTGGTATGGTTTTATAAAATGTATGTGGCATAATCCCTAGATTTCTATGAATACTTAAACAAAAATCATCCAGGGCAGCCTCTCTCTTCCCCTTTGGTATTGAAAAAAGAATTTCACCAAGACGTTTCAAGTGAATACCTCCCTGAAGCAAAAGAAGATATTGCTGTCTAAAGAGCCACCTTTCAAGAAACTTACTGGAACATGACCAGAGGGAGACTGGTTGAGTAGAATTTGCAATTTCAGCATCAAATAAGTGGTAAAGGAAAATATTTAATAATTAAAGACTTCCTCCTTTAGAGATTATATTTCTCTCAATACCCCCCCCCACCAACTGCTTCACAGGATTCAGTCTAAGGCTGTTCATTAGGGTCCACAAGATAATTTTAACTATTAAAATAGTTCGCAAAAGAGAAAGTTTCTAACAGCTTGACTTCACAGCCCCCACTATGCTGAAAAACATTTATTTCAGTAAATGTTCCTTTGAGATGGCTTGCATAAGGTCTACTCTCAAAAGCTTTAGGTAGATATTACCAAAGCTGTAGATCTTTACTGGTCTGTAGATCTTAATATTAACAGGCAGAGAGGCATTGGAGAAACATAGTAAAGATTTTTGAAAACTTGTTCTTTTGGAAAAAATGTGAATTCTGAGATTTTGGATATAGGAGTCAAATTTGTTTTATTTTTCATTGCACTTCTGAAATGTATGTCACAATGTTTCTGTTTGTTGTAAAGGGGATTATAAATGTTTTTACACTTAGGTGGCAAATATAAGAGGTAAAGCACATATTCTTCATTCCTAATCATATTTATCACAGTTCTTGATGCAACTTTGCTAGATATCAGAATCATAAAAGTTTGTCTGTGGAATACCCAGAATGTTGAAGAAGAACATGCAAATAAAATTATTTACCATTAATATTTATGTTTAAGCAAAGTCCAGTTCTGTTCAACTCCATCTCTTTCATACTTCTCTGGTACTGCTAACAGAGAAGTAAATTCATTTTGAAACCAAATGCCTATAGTTTCATTGACTTGATTGAATTTTTGTTTGTTCATGTCTGGTCTGGATTTACTGTTTATTTATATGATTCCATGCATTTACATGGAATCATAGAATACCAGGTTGGAAGAGACCTCAAGGATCATCTGGTCCAACTTTTTACAACCAACGTGTTATCTGGGTATGGGAAAGGACTCTGGGTAGCAGCAGAGTTACATAAAAGTGTGTCCTAGGAATCACTGCTTGATACCTGCTTTTTTGAATAGCAGTTCCAACTTCTATCATAAACACCAGTTCGCTTCACTTCATATGTGGGACAATAGTGTAATATCTTTGGGGAGATTGCAGTCCTCTTAAGTCCCTTCTGGTTTTGGCTCTGGACACCTTTTTAGGTGCTTCAGCAGCAAGCCAGTCATCTAGCTTTTCTGGGTTATCTGATTCTGTAGGTTCTTAAATTATTGAGATCTCTTTGTGTTTAGCCCAGGAGCTTCACAGGCATTTAATTTCAGTCACCTGTGCATGTTCAGAAATACCCATTCTGGAATGATAAGCACCACTCTCCCACCTTAAACTTGTACTGTCAGCTTAGTTTCAGTGAGCAGATGCTTGAATGCTGCTTTGGTTACCAGAGAAGCCTTAAAATTTACTATAGCCAATGCTTCAACTAGCTGTTAATGGCTGCATAGGAAGATGAAGTCTATCAGACCATTTTGCTCCATCTTCAGATGATGTCTAGGTGCACAAGATCACAAATGGAAGGAGACATATAACATTTCCTACTACTTTGCCTGTAGTCAGAGTGAAGATGGAAGCAGGTAAATGAAGCAGATTGAATCACTCCCTGTGGTGTCCTGAGATACCCGCCACGTTCCACTGGCTGCTTAGAAGTTTCAGAGGCTCTGTTAAGCCCCAGGCATGTAAACTTCCAATGGGGTAGAACATATATTGATCAAGCTGGAGTCCTTGTTGCTTTTGCATATACAAATGCACTGGAAAATTTTGATTAGCTGATACCATAGGGATTATCCTTTTAATAAATACACAGGACAATTGTCAAATTGTAAGAGGAGTTTGTTTTGGCTTTATATTTAGTGCAGGGAAAGTCTCACTTTTTAAATCTGTATTGGAATGAGCAGCCTACACACCAGCATAATGAAGGGAACTGACTCTCTTTATAGATACCCGAACATATATCAATGCCTAAAATAAACCTAAACAGAAGGAACTGTGGGTAAAAAAAAAGATTTTTTAATTTTTCTAAAGCTGTGAGAATTTTCAGAGCCATCTTCACAAAAGATTTAGGCACTTGACTTTCAGGGAGAAAGAATATACAAAATTGTAGAGATGGGCTATTAAAGCATTTTGGTGGTTTTAAGGATTTTACAGATGCCATTAAAAAACTAAATAATTCCATATGTGAAAGACCTTTCTCAGGTAAACGTAGATAATTTTCTCAAAGGGATTTATAGATAGCTCCTGTCAGTTAGAACTTCAAGACTGTTAGCAGATTGTGCTCTGAATCTTTTCATTTCCTCCATCAGTATAAATCAAGAATTATTTCAGTTGAGGCAATGAAGCTACACATTCATAAGATGGATGAAAGGTATTAGAAGTGGGTCCTGTGACCTTCCTGTCAATGGAAGAAGATAAATAAGGAATGACAATTGAAGAACCACTCCATTTATCATCAGAGGTGATTTTGCACAGTTTTAGCTGTGTTTAAGGTTCTGTGTTTACTTTTGGAAGTAGAACTTATATAATAAAAGTCTTCCTGATCCATTTAAATGTGAAAAGCATTGAGCACTTATTTTGTTAATTACATATAGCTTCTCTTTTTAAAATTTATTATTATGCCAGTTTTGCTGTTTATCTTCCTTTCTTTGACTTCTCTGCAGTAACTTTGTGTGGTGTCGTGCAGTTTTTCTTTCAGCTACCATGTATAAACTTTTGTCTTATACCTTTTCGGTTTGTTCCACAAGCCCTAATTCTTCTCCAGTTAAGAGATTCGTGTCTTAATCTAAAATCTAAAAATATGACTTTCAAAATGTTTTGCAGTGTATAAAAGTGCTGATGAAGAGTAGAGATAGCAAATCAAGCAGGGCATAAAGACTGAGCTCCCTCACTCTATTTGAATAAGCATCATCCAAGACATTCACATGTAGGCACAATGCCCTTCTAAACAGTTTGTGGAGTGTCTGGGCAAGTATACAACATGTATTTGAATAAAAATTTTAAAATTGCTTTGCTAGTTCAAGCCACTTGTGTGGTAACCTGTCTCCAGCAATAACCAGTAGCAAATACCTTGGCAAGTGCATTAAATTAGGGCAAGTATGCAATGAGAATTTCCCAGTATAATCCTCCCAATTTCATCAGCGGACTTAGTGAGTCAAAAGTGGTATCGTTGTGTTTAAGAGGTGTTTGTGGATTTTTCCTTTACATATTTTTTTTAATCTTTTCCAAACTTGTGTAAGCTTCTGTCTTTCACAGCTTGCAGTTTCTGCAGTGTTAGTAATACAAGTGTACATAGCAGAGATCTCATGAGACAGGATTTGTTTAAAATGAGAACTTTTGTATTTCTCGAAGAGAAAATCATCAAATATTTTCAGTGGTTGCTGACATCCTTGCTGGCATCCCAAGAGTTCCTATGTTCTTCCTTGGCCTAAGAACCTCAGGTCGAGTCCCACCCACGTAAATTGCAATTCCCATCAGTTTCAATACCAAGGCGGCCTTTGTCTCCATGACTGTAATACATTGCCATTATCCACTTATACTAGATGAATGCTTATGACTTTAGAGTATATCCTCTTTGCTCCCAAATTAGATTTTGGGACAGGAGGGAAACATTGAGTGAGACGTGACTTCCCAGGACCAAACTGTGTTGGCAATCTGAATGTGTAGCAAGAGTACTAGCCCCTACTACACACAGAGACCATCAGTCTCCCATTCGTAGAAAATCTCACAAGTGCAGACATTGCCTAAATGTGTCCCAATTCCCATAAATAAATCATTCTGATGTCACAATCTCGGTTCTGTTGCAAGTGCAGCTCACAAGTTCAGGCTGGGTGGAGGTAAAACCATAAGAATGTTGTCCTTTTGTCCTTTTGACTCTAGCAGCTGGTATCTCTTGACACTGCTGTGACAAAAAGGACAGACATTAAAGGGCGATGAAATTACAGCAGACTGGTATAAATTACAGTGCCAGATTATGCCTGAGCTTGTGTCCTGCATAGCAAAGCAGCATGTTGAGTGCAGCATCCCCAAACATACTTTGTGTCTCAGGAACTGTCCTCAGAATACCCTTTTTCTTGAGGCATAGGAGAGGGGTCTCTGGTGGATACTCAAGGCTTGTTGCCTCAGCATCTCTCAGGATTTTCCCTGACAGAATCCAGAGGTTTAAGGTCCCATTTCTACTCCTCTGACTCATTATCCTGGCACAGAGTGCCAAATCAAGAGCGCCTCTCTCAAAGACGTTTCTTTCTGTTAATCTTTAAAGCTATTCATTTTTTTAACCTTTAAATATGAATAAATACACATTGAAGTTATGAATGTTTCATTCATAGCAGTAAATCAAAAGCGACTCAACCAAAGCCAGTAAGTGCCAAAGGAATATCAGACTCACGTCAGGAAGAAGAAAACTTGGCTATTTACACTTTTTAAACAGGAAAAATTACCTACAAGATCTTATTCCTCCCAGCACTATGCTTTAACCAGAAACCTATCTTCTCTGTTTGCCCCTATGACTGAACGTGAGACAAGGTCAGCTACAAATCAGTAGGTCCCACTACCCCTCATGAGCAGAGAGGGGAGCATTTGCCGCCATTATTCCGGGCTTCATGGGCTTTGGGCGCTGGAGTGTGTGCTGTTTGGACAGAATATAAAAAGAAACAAGCCTCACAGCCTCAGACAGAAAACTTTGGCTTTGAAGGAGGGTAGAAAAAGAGAACAAAAAGCATTTAATGGTATCTTGCATGTCTCCTTGACAGGCATAGAAAGATAACCATAAAACTATTTAAAACATGATCCCGCAACTGAGCTGCCTTGTTCTATGAATAAATCAACAATCTGTGGAAGCATGTTCAACAGCTTCCTGGAAGCAGAAGAGAACATCAAGGATTTTTTGCTTCATAAAGCAGGACCTCAACCAGTAAAATTCAAACTAGTTTGGGCACTGGCTGGAGATGTCACTCAGTGTCACAGGAGTCATGCTGACTGTCAAGCTAATCAAGCTCAAGTATCAGTATCATAGATTTACATATAAAACCACAAATTTTACATCAGTTTTGCCTTCTATTTTGGGAAGATGTCCTCATTATTACTATATTCATTTAAATTAAATGTAAGGAATTTAAATGCACTATTTAAGCAGAAGTATCTGCTGTCATATACCATGAGGAAAGGGGATGTCAATTTGTTAACTCAAAATAAAATAAATAAATAAAAATTAAAATAAAATCATTTCCTTCCAGCTGGTCTCTACACTGTTAGCTGGCCAACTCTGACAGTTTACAGAGCAAGGCTTTATAGGATGTAATGTCAAGTTTTGCCCAGGCAGTTTTACACACGTCGCTCAAGGGAAGAATTGCTGCATTCACTTGTCCTCCTGGGGTCACGCACGGCTTTTCTCTGACACCTGTGCTAGCTATGATTCCTCTGTCACTTCCTTCCCCAGATGAAATTTGCTTTCTTTCCCCAGTTTTGCCACATATTTGTAGTGGAAAGAGGCAAGACCAAAACCACTGAAAACCCCTGCAGATGTGGGAAGGCGCATGGCTGTGAGTGTGCTGGGAAGGGGCTGTGAGAGCACAATAGGTGAATAGCAGAGGGAAGAAGGTGTATGAACTCCAGACGTCTCCTGGCATTTATAAAGACTTTCCGTAAGATTTAGTGGGGCTATTTTGGTGTAATGCACCAAAAAAGTGAACCTTGCCCCTTTTTTTCTTGCTCATTGAAGCTATCACTCCTTGTCCATCAGACCTCCATGTGGAATTTAAAAAGTGGTGGGACGCTCTCACGCCCAAACCCGGCTTAGTTAGCATATGAATGTTCACCTAATTGTTTGAAGTAACAATTAGGAGGACAATGGATAAAAGAGGAAACTCGAGACAGCAACTAACACCTGTGAATCAGAACTTAAACAGCTTTCTTTTACATAATTAATTAAAGAAGCAGGCACAATGCACATTGACTTGAAAATGTGGTCCAAAGACAATGCTGGTGCATGTAAATCCCTTTTCAGTGTCATTACTTACATGTAAGGTTTGATCTTTTTGTTAAAAATCTTAGTCATGAGTGAATGTTACGAAGTGTTGCAAGAGCGTTTTTTTGGTGAGAAGGGAGAAAAGGAAGAGAAAAACATTTTAGGGCAATTGCAATTTCATGGAGGAGGCAGAATTCCTGATGAGGTTATGAAAAAGTACGGACTTCAGATAGGTAGCAGAAAGTCATTGTAAGACACAGAACATTTCTAACCTTGCAAATAGCAATTATGATTTAGCATCCTGTAATCAGCACTACGTATTTTATGCATTAAAGAAAAAGAAATGGATGCTATGAAACTGTTTCATTAAGTTGTATTTATTGCAGAATGCAGGCAGAATTCTACGGCAGTTTCTCACAGAAGCAATCCATATGTGTGCTTAGCGTGCTTATATGCAATTATTTCTTAAATAGGTTATATTGTGCTCCTCTAGAACAGTATTTAATGAAGCTAGTTAACATTATGACTCTCAAAATGACAGTCTCAAAAAACCTCTATCTGCAATTTACATATATTAATAAGTATTAGGGGACATAGTCATCCGTTTGCACATATCAGTAGTGTTGCTAGAGTTGTATTGGCATAAAAAGGATAACGGTGAAGGTTATTCAGTAGTCAGAATAAATCAATGAGTATTTATACAGCTAGATAGTTCTCTCTAGAGAAATATAATGTCATTAAAAAGTATATAATATCTAGCTTTCTCTCTCCATAAAGTTTATGGAGATACAAGCAGCTTCACATACTTCAGCCAGAATATTGCTGATAATAGTACACAGTAAAATGACATTTTAGAATATTTTGTTCACTATCTTTAAATGGGATCACTAGTACAAAGTTAGACAAAATTTTTAAAGACCTGACCCCACTGAAGCGAAAGTTTAATCACATTGACTTCCAAGTAATCTAGATTGGTTCTTTCTAAAAAACATCAGAGAAGATTGTTTCTTCAAGGGGGAGTTGTATTAATCTTAAAAGAGAAAGCATGGTTGTGGTGAAAAATTAAAAAAAAAAAGGGGGGGGAAAGGAAGAAAAAAAAAATAGACATAATGTGAACATAAAGAAAGTAAACCGTGTGGAATTAAGTTTAGGGAGAATAAACCATTAGTCCTACCAGTATACATATGTCAAGTATTAAGCTAAGAGTTAAAAATTGAATAACAAATTACATTGAAACAAACTGAAAAGCATTTCTGTTTGCTTTGTGTCCTTTATATGCTACAATGTTGATGGTATTTATAATCTCTCTAACCAATACTTACCATTCGAGGTCCAAGATAAGGACAAAGTAAATAATTCATCAGTAATTAAAACAGTGATTATCTTGTTGGAGGGGAGTGTGTCATCTACACTTAATGTTCCTGTTAGGTTTCTGGTTTTTATATTGTAAATTCATTGCTATTTTGCAGATTTGGTGTACGGATACTATAGGCAACAGCGGAAATTGATTGAAGAGATTGATTGGTCATACACAGGTAAGCAAAACTATCTATTGAAGAATTTATGTCGCTTTGATATTTTCACGTTCATTGTTATAACTTCAGGAGCCTGTTCTGTCTATATACCACTTGCCATATGCCTAAACAATTGCTAAAGTAAAAATGTAGGAAATTAAGTCTGAAAAATTGCAGGAATGTTACAACAGGAGAGACATTTCTTACATCTGTTACTTTTGGAAAGAGAAAATTCTCATCTTTAAAGCCTTAAACCTGAGACGTGACTTACCTAATAAGTGCTGGGCCAATAAATTGTTAGGTGCTTATTTATCATCTGAATATTACTGTTCTGGCATATTTGAAAAGCAGACAGAAGGGCTGAAAAAAGGCAGAGCATGTTTTATGGGTAAGGACATATCCATATACTGCCTATGAACTTCTGCACTTTGCTTCTAAGCACCTGAACATCCTTTCCACTACCCACTCCTGAAAAATCAGTCATTTGGGCTCTCTCATTTGCGTAAGTAAGAAACATATACCCTTAAATTCTGCACAACCTTTTCCTCATCACAGAAAGACTATGGGAAATTCACAATTTGCCTCCTAGATTCTTCTGTAAAAACCAAGCCACTTTCAGTAATATTGAAAAGGTAATTTTGTCCTAAATATTAGGTGTGTTTTACCCAGAATGTAAGAAGTGAATTCCTGAGGAAGTGCATAGACTCTTACATTTTTAATGATTGACGTTACTGTTTCAAAACCCACCAATTTATGAAGAGAAATAAGGACTGTCAAATTTCAGTGTTTCATATATTTGGCTTAAAATATGTTCCTGTAGCAAAAGAAAGTTACACCATTCTTTTTCTTTCTCTCACTCTCTTTCTCATTTTTGAGACATTTTTTATCTTTCAGGGTAAACCATATCTAACAAGTTTGGATCCTAGAGAGAATTGAAACAGGCTAGTCATAAACCCTTCAAAATGAGATTTATAATGAAAACTCCCACTTACACACATTGTACTGCAAGATCCAAGCATAAAAGCAATCAATACAATATTTCATGTTCACAACCCAACCATTTTTTTAATATTGCAGTTAGGGGAGTGCAGGGATAAGCCTCCAGGATTACAGGTGACCAGAGGGCAATTTATGAGTTTAAAGAATAGCGAATGGGTTTTCCATAGGATATTGGAGGATAGAGCCCTTCCCCAGCCTGCACAGAGCACCCATAGAGCTGTGCAGCTGCTGCAGCAGCTGCAGGTCATGTTTACTGGGTATTTTGGATGGCAGAACAGCACAGACTCCACAAGCCTGAGGATTCAGACCTGCTGGTTCTCTCCCCTAACATGTGAGATACCTTCGTGTAGTCACCTCACTTCATCTGCCTTGCCATAGTGACTCTATGGTTGGCAAAGGCTTTCTCCCTGTTCATACCTATATAGTCATTTGTATGGGGTGACCCTGCATCCCCCTGCCCCTACAGCCTCCTGCCCCTGGTCCCACCACCTTTCCAGGCCCTCGGCCGCATGGGCTCAGTGTATCCCCGCATTCATAATACAGCCAGCTCCAGGCATAGTCATACATGGATTTTCAAAGCTTTTTTGGGGGGCTGTATGTAAATCACATACTCGGTGTTGAGGGAGAGCCGTGTGGTCTGAAGTACCAGGTAGTTGGTTCATGGCAAGAAGGGAATACACGTATTCAGCTTTCATTTAAAAACCCACAGTCTTCCTGAATGTGAAGAAAAATTACAAATTTTAACATTGTGTGTTGGAGGCCCAGAAGTCTGGAGGCTGAAGCATATTGATTTTGATCTCATTTATTTATAAGAGTGTGTCTATTTATTTTAATCTCATAATTTTATTTCTGGGCAAGCGATATCAAGTACTGTCTGTATAACTACTAGACCTAGCTCAGAATTACAGTTTTGAGGCGTAGACCAACAAGCATATTCCTGAACAGATGACCTATGCTTTACTAGTTCATTGTTTCCTCACATACCAGATATATTCTTCTGTCTTACAACCCGCTCACTGAAAGACCTGAAAAATCAGCCTGTGTGTGCCAGTGAAGTTATGAGTGGGCCCTGGGGTCCAGCAGGCATGGAGTTAATCCACTTAAGAAAAATCCACCACAATTAAGAAAAATCTAACTGGCTTGGTAAACTCATATGAGTTTGAGCAGATGTCATTCTCTATATCAAATAAGAAATTTCAGACGCATTAGCCACAGTGGGTCAATACATTCCTTTACTGGGATGGTGCTGTGAGATGAAAGTAAAATGGAGCTAGAGAAATAACTTGAGTCTTGCCTGCTGAAATCATGCCATTTCTGAAGGTAAAGTTTCATAATAAAGCAATTTCGTCTACTGTAATTTATGTGACTCATCATCAGGTTTTGACTCTCGGATAAATGTCTAATGAAAGCATAAATGTTACTGGAAACATTTTTTAGTATTTCTAAGGGCTCTGCTTTAAGCCATAGACAAATCCTGCATTTGCAAGCATGAATTTAGGTTTTTTGTGTCCTGACTTTGCATATATTTGCATAAGCAAATACAGTGTTAAAGAAGTGGAAAGTGCAAGTGCACGTTACAGATGCATCCAATTTTTTCAGGAATGAGTGGTTCTTGAAGCTAGTTCATTAGTAAAATGACTTCATTTTAACAACCTTTCATTGTATTTTTCATTAAAACAGTGCTAAAAACAAAAATTCTATAACAACATGAATATTTTCAAATTATGTCATGTACCAAAAGTGAAGCCAACAATTTTTGTTGTAGAAAAAAACAAGTCTACTGAGAAAGTTCATTTCCTTAAATCAGTTACATGCTAACTGATGACCAAAGATCGTTTAGATGTTATTTAGCTGCACCGCTAAGGTTAGGCAATCTCATATTATTTCAAATGATAAAGCAAGCAATGTGAACTTCAATTCTTTCTCTATCATACAGGTGAAAGATTAACTGCTATTGATGTTTTGTTTATCTGTTTTTGACAGAAGGAATGATATAATGCTGTTTTCTGTTTTGTTTTGTTTTTTAACACAGCTGGTTGATACTAGTCTATGCAAACTCCAGTTCTTGTTCACAACAAACAAGTTGTGTGGTTTAGAGGACAAAAAAAACCAGACCTGAATTCTGCTAAGCATTCTGCAAGAAATTCTGAATAGCCTTCCAGGAACTACAAAAGCTGAAAAATTGAATTTACTGTGTAAATGAATAGCACAGCCAGTTCAGTGGTCCTCGTCTCATCATTGTGGGGTTTTAAGTTCAGTTTGTGCTGCCATTCATTTTGTGATATACACCGATACACAATTGCCTTATAAATCCTGGCAACTCTGATCCTGAGCGAAGGGTGATTTTAGAATAAACTCTTGAGTCTCTGGATATTCAAAGAACAATTATGTTGTTTGCAAGCAGAATGTGAATCATATTTCACTTTTCTTTGTGGGGGAAGATTCATGAATCACAGAATTGAGGTTTGAAAGGGCTCTTGGAGATCATCTGGTCCAACCCCCTGCTCAAAGCAGAATGAACTTCAAAGCTGAAGCAGGTTGTTCAGACCTCGTCCGGCAGACTTTTGAAAATCTCCAAGGAAGGAGATGCTGCATCCTGGGCAGTGTGTTCCTCTGACATTTTTTTGTTTACCCAACTGCAATTTCTCTTATTCCAACTTGAGACCATTGCCTCTTGCCCTTTCCCTGTGCACTGCTCTGTAGATTGCCTTCACATATCAGCAGACTTCAGAAGTTCTCCTCTTCTCCAGCCTCAGCAAACTTAGGTGCCTCAGCCTCTCCTCACATGTGAAGTGCTCCAACTGCCTGATCATCTCAGTGGCCCTTAGTTTGTGAATATCTGTCTCGTACTGGGTTGGGTAGGAAGCCGAAACTGGAGTATGAATTCTTGATGCAGCCCTGTACTTTCTGGGTCTTCCTGGCTGCAAGGGCATGCTGCTGACTCACACACAACCCATTGTCTATCAGGATAATTAATTATGATCTTTTCAGATAATTTTTAATATCTGGTGTATCTCAGTAGTAAAAATTGGCAGTATGTTGATGATGCTCTTCTGGTCCTTGCACCAATACTTTCCACAATAACAACAGCTAAACGTAGTATCTTGTTGGTTTTTCTCCCATGTTGAACATTGAACTAATCTTGGTAAGCTTAAAATTGTTATCATTCTATGCCTGATTCAACACCCCCTGGAGATATGCCCCTAGTTTATCATTCCCCATTACTATGACTACACAGACAAAACCTTAGTTGTCAGTTGAAAGGCTGTTTTTGCCACCCCAAGTCCTGGAAATTTGCACTGGTGGCTTCAAATGTTGATGCCTGTAGTTTGGCTCAGAAATGAAAATGGCCTTATTTTCAGCAGTACTGAGAAGATGTAATTCTCTTTCTTGCCCAAATAAGATCTAATGTTTTAATTTCAAATGTTGTTCTGTCATTTTTGAATACTGAGGAGTTTCTACTGCAAAGTCACTGATCATAAAGTTTATGGGAAAGTTGGTTGTTGCTTATAACCATAGTAATTTACAGGAGCGTTTTGCATTTTGCTCAGCCTAAAAAGTGAGCAAGGATCTTCACTAACTCAGCTGGGACTCAAAAAAATTATTTTGACACTACTAGCTAATTCTGCTTTTTTTGTGAAACGTCTCCTGCTTCTGTGACCCTACAGTTTGATCCTGTGGTAAACTGGAAAGTTTCAGGCTCTCCCCTCATCCTTACCCTGTCTCCCTATTCAGCAGCCATCTGCTGGGAGGATGGACAAGGCCAGGCATGCAGGCGCTGCTTTCTGCTCTGCAGCTGCAGTGGAGAAGAAGCTGTGCTTCTTCACTGTGTGAGTGAGGACACCAATGCACACTCCAGGAGCAGGGCAAAGGGAGCTGGAGGGTAGAGGCATAGGGTCTGGGTCCTATCCATTGCAGACCAAGGTGGAGTATGGTGGAGGAGCCATTTCATGAGCCAAAACATGAGAAGCAGGCTGTGTGGGAGAGCAGGAGGCACCAGCAGGAGCCTGCTGGAGGTGGGATCCAGGAGCTGCTTTCTGAACTGCCTGATTTAATAGACAGTTCTACCAGACCAAGCTGAAACATCTCCAAGAGAGTCCTGGCCAAAAGCTGATGAAATCTCCTGCACCTTCACTGGATGGATAAAACCATGGTCTGGGGACATGATGCATACCAAATTAAGTTCTCATTTTTTCTTGCTAGCTAACTACCATGGCAGTATCAGCATAACTTTGTGAGCAGATCTGGTCTTTTTATCACCTCCTGTGAAAGAAATCACTTTGTGTTTTATATTTACCAAGTATAATAATGACTGATGTGCTGTATCTGTTGTGGGTAATAAAGAAAAGCCTATACTCTTGGGCCCTGTGGGTTCCTTCTGTAAAGGTTGCAGCATAAGAATTCAAAATAACCTGCATTCTTTTATTAACTCATATAAAAATAGCTCTGCAGAGGGTCTTCTTTTTTAGTAGGCCTTATGCTTCAGAGGCTGTCATGCCTTTTTTTTGCATGGTAGCTCATTACATGTATTTACATCCCCCAGATCAGTCACTCGTGGTTCCAGTGCTTTTTCATCAAATTCACAGGCTCATTAATTAAAAAGCCTATGACATTACTATGATTTTGGGAAGGCTGATGATTCAGCAACAGAAATTACAGTGTTAGGCATCTGTTCACATCAAAGAGACAAGGTGTCCTCAAGCAGGAAGCTACATGCTGGCATTGCTAGCCATAGAGAAATCCCTTTTAAGGTACCTCAGTGTACTGAATCAACACCACAAAGCATGTTATTCAACACAAATAAGATATGTATTCAGTATATTTATGATCAGACTTTTGAATTCGTATGAAGTGATATGATTTAGAAAAGTCTGTTTCAAACATCCTTTCTTTTCAGTCAGGATAGCTGATCTTTGAGCAGTAGAAGGCAAGGCCCAATTTGTTTAGCTTTGATTCGGTCAATATTTGTAGGATAAACTGAGTGGAAAACTGCTACAAGGAGATTTTTTTTGGAGGGGAGGTAAGAGCATTGGACCCCATATTCAAGTACCTTTCAAAGCTTGTTTGTAGGACAGGTATGAAGAACCACAGGTTGGCATTCATATTTTGCTCCTCAGCATTTTTCTGTGACAAAGATTTAAGTGATCTGTTTGCCAGAGTTTCCTCATAAGGAGGTCTGATAAGAACTGTTCCTTCCCCATGCTATAAGCAAAGAAAACAGCTGGGTCATTTTCAGAAACTGCACAGCGTCTCATTCTAAGCATCAGCTAGGTTATTCAAACACAGGAGGGTTGGTTTCTGAAGTGTAGAAATCAAAGTATGAGGTATTTGCATAGTGTGGCACTGCTGTTTTGATAAGTTCTGGCCAGGGGTCAGAAAGATGTAGAGACTATCCATTAAGTAAATGTGTTTGGAAATTAAAAGCTTTTTTAGGAGTGCTGTCTTTGGGAATACACCAAAGTAAAATGAAAAGAACAGATTGTGGATATCTCACAGTAGACTGCAGCCTCTGGTTAAGCCTCTTTGCCCTTCAAAACAGTCATAAAAGTATCCTCCAGTACATACTACTGAATGATTTCTCATTTACAAGTGCATTCAGTCTGTGCTGCAGTGGGAAGGATATGTTCTTGAGAGCTACTTGCTTACAAAACTTGTAGACAGCAAAATGACAATGAGCAAGCAGTGTGCTCTTGTGGCCAGGAAGGCCAACGGAATCCTGGGCTGCATAGGGAAGTGTGTGGCTAGTAGGTCAAGGGAGGTCATTCTCCCCCTCTGCACTGGTGAGGCCACAACTGGAGTATTGCATCCAGTTCTGGGCTCCCCAATTCAAGAGGGACAGGGAACTACTGGAAAGAGTCCAGCGAAGGGCAACAAAGATGATTAAGGGATTGGAACATCTCCCTTATGAAGAAAGGCTGAGAGAGCTGGGACTCTTTAGTCTGGAGAAGAGAAGGCTGAGGGGAGACCTTATTAATGCCTATAAGTATCTCAAGGGTGGGTTGAAGGACGATGGAGCCAGACTCTTTTCAGTGGTTCCCAGTGACAGGACGAGGGGCAACGGGCACAAGTTGGAACATAGGAGGTTCCACTCAAATATGAGAAAAAGCTTCTTCACGGTGAGGGTGACAGAGCCCTGGAACAGGCTGCCCAGGGAGGTTGTGGAGTCCCCTTCTTTGGAGATTTTCAAGACCTGCCTGGATGCAGTCCTGAGTAACATTCTCTAAGCAATCCTGCTTCAGCAGGGGAGTTGGACTAGATGATCTATATGGTCCCTTCCAACTCTAAAAAATTCAGTGAAATTCAGTGAAAAATGCTCAGATGATTACTTTGAGGTCATCATCGCTCCTGTATCAGTAAGATTTATGGATTTGTGAAGTTTAAAGCCCAGCAAATAATTCTCCTATTGCTTACGTTTATGGAAGGCCTTGTTTTACTCACCTGCTACAGTGTATTTGTTTAGGACTTTCTTGTGAACATTTTTACTCAAAGGCTATTCCTGCTGTACTTATAACAGGTTTTGGGTTTTTTCCTAGTGTATTCAAATCCCATTCATTTCAAGTCTGCACAATTTGCCAGTGTACTGGAATAAGGGCAATAACTAGTTCTGTGCAGTGTACTCACAAATTTGAAGTCATTCACAACCTTGCTGTACTTATTAATTCAACAGAAACAAATCTTTCTAGATAGTTTTTCCATGGGTCAATAAGGGTTAAGGCAGTCCTCCAAAAAGCATGGTTAGACAATTCTGCATGGCTAGGGGCACAGAGAGAAGGAAGATGAACGGGTAAGAGGAAGGATCCTAAGAAGGAGGGGGCAGGAGGAGTGTGGCCTCCCTCTTTGACAGCAGAAAGCTCTCATGTAGACTCAGGTGCCCCTGGAGCCATAACCACCGCAAGCTCAGTGAGGGATGTGTGCTTGGTATTTTGGAAGTGCCCCTGACTTAGTTAAACAGAGGATAGGAGGGGCAGCACATACTATTTCAATTTCTAAATTCTGAATGCTAAGTGACTGCAAATTACTGTAAATGAACCACATATTCATGCTGTACATTGGATTTTCATTTTCAAGTGTTATAATGCGACTTTTTTTCCCACAAAATAATAATTTTTTAAAAACTTTTGAGAAACAAGGGAAACCCATCAGCAGTTTTATTTCAGATGAATCAACGTTGGTTGAAAAAAAACACCCTAAATCTCTGAAAAATCCCAACCTTTCTAAAGTTAACTTGCAGAAATGGTGCTTCCAGTTCCATAGGTCTCCCCCTGCCATGGGTAAAGAATGTCACCTTCTCATTTCAGAGGTAAAAATAAGCTTCTACTTTGGTGGCTGGACCCCGTGCTCTCTCATGAAGCATTAGCATGGTTGTTGCAGTTCTTTCTGCCTGCTTACTGTTGCGAAGGCCAGGAGGTTGTGCAGGTGTCAGCAATAGCTGGTTCTGTCTGTCGGCTTGCTCTAAGTGGTAGTAATTCATGACAAAGAGGGTAAATTAGCAAGGGGCAGAAATAATTTTTATTTGTACACAGAATACTTTCTGTTCAGAGTTTCTGAGGGGTGATATGTGGCATTTATTTACGTACAGTAGGCTTATATGCAATATCATGACTGGCACATTAGCACAGTTCCAAGAAAGCTGAATCAGACAGGACAGTTACGCATTTTATTATTTCCAATGGGGAGATCCATTCTAGAAAGTTTTCCCCAAAGAAGCCTGTGCCCTGTTTCTCTACCAGGGTAGCAAGCTTTCCACACCACCCTGAAGAAATAGCAGGCATGTCCAAAAGCTACTTACATTCTTAAGAAAGTATATGATTCCAAATTAAGGCTCTGGACCCCTGTACTTGTCCTTGAATTTACAGCCTTTCCTCCTTTTGCCTTTATTCTACAATTGTGGTGCATACAAAACCAGTCTTCCACATTCAGAGTCATCCTTCCTTGTGGAGAAAGTCCTGCTGAAAGCTGTCAAAGTCTGTAACTGTTAATCTGCAGCAGTCCACAGGAAAGTGGCTATGGCACCGTGCATCCACTAGATTTATCAGCTGAACTGTTTCCTCCATTATTTGGTTGCCAGAATTGCGGAAGTTCAATTCTGAGCATCTTTTTCGGCTGTGAAAGGTGTACAAAGTCCTTTTTGTGAAAAGCCGGGTCAGGTCATCTAGCTGCATACACACTTAGCTAGTTCCTGCTAGGCTTCAGCATTTGTGCTTGCAACAAACTCCATATTCATCCTGTGGCAGCCTCTTTCTGCTCCCTTCCAAGAGCTTTCTTTATGAGAAATTAAACTGTGGCTTGATCTGATATTGCGTGGCATTGATCCTATTTTAGGAGCCACAGAAACAATTGACTGTCTTCTTCCATTATTTATCATAGATGCTGCATTTAAGAGCTAAGCTGTTTTCCCTCTGAACACCCTGTGGTGTTTCTCTGTCGGTGCCTTCTCTGTCAGTAAGCTTTATCTGGCAAAAACTGTATTAACCAGAGACATTTTTAAAAGGCAGTTAGGAAAATGAACATGTTAAAAATGGAAACGTAAAGAGAGAGACAATATGTTGAATGCTGGAGAAGAAAAAGGAGAATCATTTATGCATAAGGACTTGGAACTTTGTTTGCAAACTTCTGGTATTTCCCTCACTGTATGAGGAGTCAGTTCAGGGCTTGGGTGCATGGTCATTGACTGACAATTATTTTTACAGAGTTAATGGCAAAACCAAGCACACAACAACAACAGCGACAGAAAGCCTACCTTGCATTACCCTGCCTGAGTAACTGAAAGCAAAAAACTGAAAAAAATACTGTTGCTGGACTATTTAGAAATACTGGGTCAATGGTTCATAAATTATTTTCTCCTGTTTCAGACCAGAGTGGATTTTCTGCCTGGTTGTACAAGTTCTGACCACTTTGCATATATGCCATACAGTATGATCAATCTCTTTTCTTTTTCAGCTATATTTTTTCTGTCATTTTTCAGGAAAGCAAATATGTATAGCTGGAGCACTAGTCAGTGAAAAATTACAAGCGAGGATTTTTTATTATTATTCAAATGCATCCTCATGAAAGCTCGCTTTACAGCAGGGCTGGATATGTGTGAACAGAGCTCTCTGCATAGGAACACTGGCATATTACCTCTTTAATCTGTATTTTACCTGCTTTCAGAGTATCCACAACAGATCAAAGGTGACCAGCACTAACAGGCAATAGAAAATATGTAACATGTTTTCTAGGGGAGGGGGCACATCCTTTAAATAATGCAACCATTCATTTTCTTCAGCTGTTAAGTACCTCCTTCAAACAGATTCAGTACATTGCTGTAACTCATCTTTACCAAGACATTTAAGCACCAAGAAGAGTACACCTGCCAGTCCTAATGTGACCATACCATGTGTATCATCTGATCAAAATGAGATCAGTACTCGTTCTCCTCTGCGTAAAAGGAATCGATGATAATCTGTTGCAGTGGCTTGATCACACATCTGAAGTTCCCTTTGAAATCGTTTGTTTTGTCTAGAGAAGCTGTGGAGTATGTGCTGAAAAGAGCTTTTCTGGATGCTTTCTCACTCCATCCCTTTCTCTAAAGCAATCTTCCTACCCTTTCCATTTGATGCTTTTTGTTATATTGGCTTATTTCCTCTCTTATTGTGCAGCCACAACTTGTTTCCCTCTTGCATTATAAAATTATTCTTCTTCCCACCATCAAATGATTGTATAGTGTTTGTTGCCTACTTCTCCCTGACATTCATTAATGGCTGCTTGAAGTAACTGTCAGTTTGCCACTTTATCTCCTGTGTTTCCAGGAGAAACTCGTTTCTCCTCCCAAGTAACTAATGGAGAAAGAGCCGGCTGAGTGTTTCCTTGACTGTCTTGCAGTCTCTCCCAGCTGCCTTTTCCTAAATGTCAGGGCCACTCTCCAGCCTGGTTACCATGGTGCGTTCAGCTGGCATGCCTGCGAGGGTTCACAGATGCCAGCGCTCCCACTGCACGTTTTATAGGAACATACGATGAGGGAAGGCACGTACCTGCTGTATCACAGTTAAATAGAACATAACGAAAAGCGGCTTCTTGGTGCATATCCTGTAGAAGATTGGGCCCAATTTGGTACCACAAAAAACATCAATCAGTTAAGAATATTCTCATTGTCCCTCCATCTGTGAGAGTGTTGGTGCATCTATAGTTGTGTTGCAAGTTACATATATGAACCTACTGGTGAGCTTGCCAGCTCAACAGGTCAGTACCTAAATGTAAATGCTGATGAAGAACAGTGAGATTTACACTGCTGTATTCATTAACTACCTTCAATAAAAAGATTTGAAGGTGTTTTCGATTTCCTCATAATTTATTATTCAATCTGAAACATTGTTATTAGCAAAAAAGCTTTTCTTTGCTATGGTTTCCTGGTGTGACAGTCAATACAAATAAAGTACATCCTGCATTCAGCCATTGGAAAACATTATTTTTTGAACCTCAGGTTTATAGCTAGCAAGCTGTAGATAGATTTGTAGCTGAAATAGCAAAATCCTTTTTAAAATGCTGACAGATTTAAAAACCAACTTTGAAATCCCATGCAACTGAGTCTTATTGTTGTCTCTAAAATATATCATTCACTTCGTAAACAGATTTCAAACACAAACATGAATAAATGCCTTTGTTCCAAATAATAAGCTACCAGTAATTTCTGTTCCAGTCACTTGTTTCAGGTGAAGTTTGTCATATTCTATTCAGCAAATGGATAGGCAGACTGGAAACACATTGCGTCAGATTCAGTGATCATACAGAGAAGAGCTCTGAACTACAGTGTACTTTGGTCTCTCTCCATCATAAATGTTTCATAGAAACAAAATATTCTTCTCCCAGTTGCTCAGCTTTAGCCCTTGTGGATGACATCAGTAGAATTTTCCAGTGTGATTAAGTTCCTTTCATTGAACTGTTCAGGTTTTTCTTATGGGGACCAGATACGGACTCCCCAACTCCAACACTCTGCTGTTACAGGCAATCATGCCATCTAACTCTTGCATAAAATTAATCGAACTCTGTTTTAAAAGTAGTTGTGATATTTTGCTTCATAGTTCCACTGAAAGACTTTCTCAGAAACTCACTCTTGACTTTTTGACTTTAGACTCTTTGTCTAGATTTCCAAGCTAGCTATATTAGTGGACCATTGAGATCACCTGGTTCTTCTCATAGAATTGGTTGGTTTGTTTTTGGAGAGTTTTTTTCTGTTGCCAATAGTTACCTGCACTGATATCCCTCTCCTGTTTGCTTTTTAAATTAAACCAAAATACTCTAGTCTCTTGTCCCCTTTTGATCGCTGCACTAGCTTTTTCTGCTCACCCATGCTTCAGCTAAAATTCTGTTTTCTTCAACATGTCTTTTTCAAACAATTGTTTTCAATAATTCTTTTGTCTTGAAGATGCTGGGTGACCAGTATCTCATGCACTTAACCCAGATGAACTGTCCCCAGGACTTTGTGCAGAGACATTAATACTTTCTTGTCTTTACTAGGAGTTGCTTGGTTAGAGCTTCAGAACGCACTTGCTTTTCCATCATACTGTCTGTTTACAGTCCTCTGAGGCTGTCAGACATGGTCTGATTCTCCTCCTCCCCCATGTTTTTCCTATGGTGAGATTCTCATTAGTGACAAAACCTCCCACTAGTAGTCTCTAAATGTATGATTTTACAAACTGCATTGTTGAATTTCATGCCATTTTTACTACCTCAGTTCTCAAGGTCAGCTGTTTTTCCCATATGCCGCACTGGACCCCTTGTGATGGCATGATTTCACACGTCATGTCATCAGTAGGTGGAATCAGCAGAACTGAGAAACTCCAGTTTCCTGCAGACACACGGGGTAGTACCTCCCGTTTACTGCTGCTTACTATTTTCCTCCCTCTCTCATGTTTACTAAACAAGTGAAAGTACTGATTTGTTAAATACTGTGGTAAAAATTTGGGGTGTTTACTGATCTATTCAGCACAATTACACAATTTACAGTTTTTCAGACTTCCTTCCTTCCTTCCTTCCTTCCTTCCTTCCTTCCTTCCTTCCTTCCTTCCTTCTTTCCTTCCTTCCTTCCTTCTTTCCTTCCCCCAGGATATCTGAACTTGGATACCAGCTAAACGACCATCTATGTCCTCATTCATATTCCAGAGACGGATTCAGCCTCACTTTAACTCCATTGACTTTATAAGCATGAGTCAATATAAGGAAGTTGGCTCATAAAGTGTTCTGTATCCTAGGCAAAATATCGCTTATGTTGAAAGTTTATTTCCTGTTCAAGCATCATTTAATCGCAATGATTTATAGTCTTAAAATAAATGCTTATATGAATATTAAATACCCATTTAGCAGCTTTATTATGCTATCACCCACAGATAAATTTCTACCTAAATAACATTTTAATTATTGCTGTGTAAGTACTAAATTTTACAACCGCAACTAATTGCCTATATTCAAATTTAAAACTTTAGTCTAGCAGCCTGAACTAAAGCCAGCTGAAATCAGTGAAAAGATATCCCTTAACTTAAAATTGGACTTTGAATCAGTCCTACCTTATAGTTATGACCAATTTAGATCACATTAACAATGGAGTATCTTTCTAAACAAAATGTAAATGTATGGATTTTAGCAGTGATGGGGTGGGTAGCAAAAATACTCAGAAATATTTTGCAAATATTTATTCTACTTTCAGTGTGTAAAAATTACTAAATGATGGGAAAATTTATCACAGCAAAACTAGGAGTGTTTGGCAATTAGGTGAGGAATCACTCTGTAATACCCAATGGCAATCAGCTGTCCCTGTGCAGACCCCTCATTATTTTACATTATAAGAGAAATTGCAAGCATATTAGCTTGATTCTACAAAGTTGATCATCAGTGAAAATTAATGTTGACATTTAGTTGTCCTGAAGCTTCATATTTAATATTTCACTAAGATGAATGGCTCAGTTTACACTTTCCAGAGCTATTGTTTCAGGCTATGGTAGTACCAGATCCAAATTAATGCACGCAAGTTTAGCTTTCTCTGCACAACTAAGAATGATGGAGACTTTTACAAAATTAATGGTAATATGAAAACATAAAGTAATTTTTTAGAGCCTATCAAGATATATCCAACAAAGCTTCTTCCTAGATGTGATATTTTTCAATATTATCACTAATATCTCGGATGACAGAGGAAAGAGAGGGCATTTGCAAATTCATGGAGGAAACCATGCTGGTAGTTGCAAGAATTTTGGGTGACATAATCAGAATTCAAAATGAGCTTGATGAATTGGAGAACTGTTCTGAAATCAATCAAATAGAATTTGTCAATACAAGGTAACATTAACCATGAAATGCTGCAATGGGGAAAGGAAATCAAACCTGTAGATGGAAAATGGGAACTGTCTGGTTAGGTGGCTATATGGCAGTTAGCTGTAATTGCATCTGAATTAACAATAAGCTGTTGTTGCAAAAAACATGCATTTTGAGGTGAATTAACAGGAATGATGTATAAGGCATGGGAGGCAATTATTCTGCTCTACTTGTCACTAGGAAGGTCTCAGCTGTACTTCTGTATTCATCCTTGGGCTGCACACTTGTAGAAAAGACAGTGACAAATTGAGAGGAGGCCCAGAGAAGAAGCAAAAAGAATGATGGGAGTCTAAGCAAGACCAAGCTCCATGGAAAAAACTGAAGGAAATAAGTTAGTATAGAAAAGGGAGTATGATAACAGTCTTCAACTATTTAAAACTTGTTATAAAGTGATCAGTTGCTCTCCATTCCACTGAAGTGACAAGGATGAATTAGTTTAATTTGCAGAGAAGAAGGTCTAGGTGCAGTATTAGGAAAAACTAACTATGAGAATAGCTAAGATCAGGTTGCTTAGGAAGGCTGTGGAATCTCTCTTCAAAAAAATGGGGAAGACAAGCATTAGTGAGGGATAGTCTAATTACACTTGGTCCCGTAATGAAGGAAAGGACCCAGATGACCTTTCAGTCTTACACATCTGTGATGCTTTGAGGCAATTTAAGACCCTATCTAATCTTTGAAACAGCATGCTATAGTAGTGTATGTTGCATTCTATACTACCAACCATTCCTGAAGTTACCCAGATTTTCAGTTCTTTACTACTTTGTTAGTCATCAAATCGTCGAGCACTTGTCTAAGAAAATAATTTTCTGTGCTAGGTCATTTCCCCATTTTTGACTGTTTGAGGCTGTGGGAGGAAGGACTGCAGGGAGCATTCCAGACAAAAATGCGTTTTTTATAAGGACACCCAGAAAAACTACTGTAATTATTTTGAATGGAAATCCAATGGGGCAGAAACTTCTGTGTGAGGGCAGTAACTTCTTTAGCCACTCAGACTTGTTTCTAGGGCTTGTCTGATTTGCACCTACAATTCAAATTTGACATGGAAGATTACTTGTCAAAGTTCATAACTTTTTGTGGGTTTATCAATCACTTCCCCAAAGCTTTTGGATCACATTTTGAAACCCAAACTCATTTGCTTTGCATGGACATTAAAAAGTGGTTTGCTTTTATTTGGACATTTACTGCAGACAATTTGAGATTAAATGGATTTCATTCCCTGTCTCTTGGACTACTGCAAGCCTGCAGTCATGCATGCTCATTGCTCCTGTCTGAGGGAAAAACTCTTTATAGTAGAGCTCTGAGGGCTGGCAGCGCTTTCTTTCTCATGCTGGACTGTCAGCAGCTGGAACCTGCCAACTTTCCTGTCGGAGCAGCCCCAGGGTCAGATATTCTATGTTTGTAGTGTTTTTAGCCTCCTCTCTATTTGTGGGCACAGCACACAGCAGAGCCTGTTGTTTCATCAAGCCTTTAGCAGTCCTGCCACAGCAATGCAGCCGCACTGCATCATCTCTTCTCCCAGCTAATGGCTTCTAGTGGACGCTCTGTACCTGTCCTAGCATTCACGTTTTACCTTAACGTGATAATATGAGAAGTCAGCTTTTGCCAGCACACTGTCTCAGAACGCCTCCACAGCTTCCTTCAAGCCGCACGGTGCATCATTGATGCTCACACATTTGTCCTTGGTGAATCAGTTTCCTCCATGCCACACTTTTTTCCTTTCTGCCTAGATGATGAGTTCCTTATAAGATTCCCAGAGGTGACTGTACCATGGTGTATGATGAATCCGTGTCCCTGGGAGGATAATGTTAGGTTTCTTTTGTGTGTCATAATGATACTGCAAAATGGCACCAGAATATATGCCTAGAGATGGAATAGTTATAAACAAAACCAACCCAACAATAGCAGATCTAGAAAAAAACAGTTGTAATCACTTTGTTAAAGGTCATGCTTGCACCTGCATATCCTCATCACCCTTTCGTATATGTACTTTAAAACATAAACCACTTTCTGTTTGCTGAACAGCCCAGAGCAATCACATAATTGTATAAGTTTTGTGTGTGCTTTTATAATAAATTGGCACATTATAGGAGTACACTTCGGTAGATGCTCTTTTAACCTAAGATATAATAATACATGCATTTAGGACCCGATTCTTGCTAAGCAGTCCCTTGAGGTTACTGGGAACTGAAGGCACTGCAATTTACAGGCTTATACACTTGGCTGATTTAAAGACAGAGACGCAATAAGGAAAAAAAAGTCTCTGTCACTTCCCAAACATCTTTCTTCTTCCCTCTGACGTCTTTCTATAACCCATGAAGGGACTATTCTAGACATCAGGAATCATTAGTTGTTTTCTGGAAGCAGAGCACAGAAGTGCTGGTGTGGATGAGGAGCAGGGCTGTCTGTGTCTGCGTAAGTGCATCACATCATGTTCATCAGGCTCAGGTATCTCTTGTTGGGGATTTTTGTTTTCGAAGGAAGCACCCACTGCTATTAATTAGTTAAAAGTGAAATGAAATGTACCGTCAAACAATACTTTCCCATTATAACGCCCTTTTGAAATACATTCAAATTTCTTTTTACCTATTTGCACTCTTCCTCTTACACACTCCAAAGTTTGCAGCTTACAGTCTCCAAAGTTGCAGGCTCCTACATGTACTATAACTACTCTATCTAACCTCCTACAGCTCCTTTCTTCTTCCTGCAGTATGGTGCAATTTTCCTGCAAATTAGCGCAGCTCACTGGAATTGAGGTTGCAGATGCAGCTTTCCCACCTCTCAAATTAGATTGTCTCTGAATAACAGGCAAAAACCAGACCTAGAAGGAGAGATCAGACTTCAGGCTGTGCCCTTGCCCTCCTTCCCCCTCCACTAAATGCTGTAACCACAAGGTGAAAGTCAGGCTTCTTGTCACTGTGGGAGCCAAGGTCCCTTGCTGTCCAGAAGCCACAGCAGCCCAGCCTTTTTGGAAAGGACAGGACTGCTCTTTTTTACCAGTTAAGCATTTTCCTAATGTCCTGGCGTGACTGCTTCAGGAAGAATAAACCCAAGAATTCCAGTCACTGCTTCCTCGCCCAGTGCTCTAACCACTGGTGCAGAGCCAGCTGGTATATTATCTGTGACCATCACCCCCATTACCATTAAGAGAGAACCGATTGAATTGGACAGATTGGACTGCCCTTTGAAAGGTGCCCGCCTTCAATATAGTCAGTGAAGAGAGAGAAGCACTTAATTTATGGACACTGGATCTCCCCCCTGCAAGTCCTTTCATCTTCAGCTGCCTAGCCTATTTCACCAATTGCACTAGCTGTATTACATTAAGCCTGTGCGCTGCCACAGAGAGATGGCCAAAAACTTCAGTGCATTTTCCCTCTCAGTTTCCTCTTTTTGTTAGAGAGAAACTGTGGCATATGGATGCTCAGGAGAAAAACATCCTTTAAAAATAGGCAATGTGATTGTCAAACCTCAAAGGCTGACAATTGTGATCCCTCAAACTGAGTAATCTGATTTTCTTGAAAATGACTGACCAGGTTTCAAGTTGGCAGCAAGCATCCTTTAAACACTAGGCAGGGCAGCAGACCTGCAGTTTGAAAGCCAAAATCTTAAGCAGAAATGCAGCTTATGAAATGCTGAAATGGCTAAATATTTCTTAAAGGTTATTTATATATCCACCTCTTATTTTTCATCCTCTACTTCAATGAAGGTTGTTTTTACATTCCGCAGCTCATGTAGGAGGCTGTGCAAGGAGTTATTAATAAAATATTAATGCTGTCATCCCACAGGACATATTGTTTATACCATCACAGATGCAGATTACATCTCAGATCAATGGAGCAATTTTTTAAAAACCTCTTTCTAAAGCAGCAGTTGGAGTATGATTACAGATGTCCACAGTAGTTATATCATACAGCAAATTAGGAAATATATGTCAGGACTTATTATTCTAATGGGGGTCTTGTAGGATTTTTAAACAATGTAAGTAGATGCCAGACTTGCAGACGGATGACCCTCTTTGAAACAATACCCCCAGTGGAGAGGAGAGAACAAAAATACTGTTGACTTGTGCATCGCTGTCAAGTTAATGCTTCACAAGAACCCGCAACACTAATCGCTCTTCTTGAATGCAAGTTCTTCTTTTCTTTAGCTGCTTCATAAGGTATCCCTTAAGCACTCATTAGACCAACACAGCTGAAAATTGGCAAATTTGTTTTCAATGTCAGCTACCACCATTTCAGTCCTGGCCAGATACGAAGAAGACAGCACTATACTGTTGATGTCACTTTGTTTCCTGCAATATTTGTAAAGAAGCACTTTGGTTTCAAACCCCATTAAAATAGAGTAAGATCTTACATATTTATGCTCCATCAGATGCCTGGTATGTATAAGGATGAGAACTATAAAATTGTATAAGGCTATAACGATGAGAACTATAAGATTGTATAAGGCAGAGAGGATGGAAATTCTCTGTCCTAAATGGCTATTTAAGTAGCACATCTGGAGAAATGCAACTGCCAAATTTTTAGCAATCAACAGCAGCAGCATTAACAAGGGAACTATTGTGGTATGTGTAATGGCAATATTTATTTTATGCAACTAAGAGTTTGTCCTAATACCAAATTAAATTATGTACCAAATTAAAGGCAAGATCATACTTTACAGTCTTTCAATGGGCTCTACTTATTATGGAACAGGGACTTGTCATACCTAACCCAAAGGGGTGAGTTTATGCAGATATACAGCTGCAGTTAAGTCAAATGGCACAGGAGCGCAGAGCATGCAAGGGCAGGGAGTAAAGCTCCCTTAGTACTCTGTGGCTGCAAACCGGGGATTATTTGAACAGTGATCAAATGTTCTCAGGAAATGTGTTTTAATTAAATTCTGCTCAGCTAAGAAGTGAGACAAGGACACTATTGTCAACAAAATCCCTCCTTAATGTGAGACTGAATGCTAGTATCATGAGTCCTTCACAGTGTCCATCAGTATTCTGCTTTGGTGGGTTGGTGCTAATATTACAGGTTGACAGCACAGAGGCTGGCGAGGAGAGTGCTCTTCAGGCTCCACTTACTGATGTTGCCAGTGGGGTCATGGAATATAATTTTCCAACCTGTGGAATAGTATGCACAACTCATCCCCAGGTTTTGTGGATCCCATAAATGAGATGAGGTACCATGGGTGTCCATGCAGAACACTTGCAATGCCCCAGGAGCTCTAAGCTCCTGTATAGCTTATGCAGGTGAAGAAGTTTTCTTTCTGTCTTGGCTTTACAAGTCCATATTATTGTTTCTTTACAAGGTCCAGCACAATGGGAAACAACCATTACTATGTATCTTCATTAGTGTTTGAGATGATGGGGCCAAGTGTACCCTTGGCAAGTTTGCTAGTGATATAAAACTGGGAGGAGTGCTGAGGGACCTCCGCAGGCTGGAGAAATGGTCTGACAGGAACATCATGAAGTTCCACAAAGGAAAGTGCAAAGACCTGCACCTGAGGAGGACCAGACCCAGGCATCAGTACATGCTGGGGGCAACCAGCTGGAAAGAAGCTTTGCAGAAAAGGACCCAGGACTCCTGATGGACTTGCCCTTATAGCAAAAAACAGGTTAATGGTAACCTGGGCTGCATTAGGAGGAGTGTTGCCAGCAGGTTGAGGGAGGTGATCCTTTCCCTTTACTCAGCCCTGGTGAGGCCACACCTGGAGTACTGTTCTGGGCTCCACAGGACAAGAGAGACATGGAGATATTGGAGAGAGTCCAGTGAAGGCAATGGGCACAACTGAAACACAGGAGGCCCCCTCTGAACATAAAGAAACACTTTTTACCTCTGAGGGTGACTAAGCACTGGCACAGGCTGGCTAGGGAAGTTGTGGAGTCTCCATCTTTGGAGATATTCAAAAGCTGTCTAAACATGGTCCTTGGCAACTGGCTGTAGATGACCTTTGAGCAGGAGGGTCAGACAATGACCTCCAGAGGTCCCTTCTACCCTCAACCATTCTGTGGTTCTGTGATTCTCAGTAAGTCTCACACAAAAGACAGTTCATTACTAATCTGGAGAAAGAAGGAAATACAAGAACATGGCAAGCTACAAAATGACAAGCGTGAGTGAGTCTCAGTACAAGTTTGTATGGCAAGCCTCCACAGATTAAGAGTTTTGAAGTCCAGTCCAGCTACCAGTCAAGGAATTATTTATCAGAACTGCAGTGTGACAGGATATTAGGAAAGTAAAGAGGCAGTACAGAAAAAAACCTCATTTTCAACAGATCTCCTGTGACTCACAGTCACAGACTGGCAGTATTTTCTGTGAAGTCAAAAACATCTTTTCTTTGCAGAAACAATTCCATGGAAACTCCACTCACTGAGTCTTCTAGATTTGATGTTTCCCCACAGGGAGGTAGGCTGTACTGGAAACAAGAGATTCTGAGTATTATTCCAAGATAAAGCTGATTCTCCTGAAGGGAAAGGTTGTTGCTGCCTACAGCAGAGAGAAATTATTAAAAAAAAGAGTTCACAATTATATATGCAAGAAGCTGTCTCTGTATTTTCTCAGAAACTTTCATTTACATAGTACTTTTGCCTTGCTTTCCCACCCCCAAGCTCCCACCCTTTTCTAATCTCATATGTTATTCCCTGTCTTAGAATTGATGCAGAAGAGTCATATAATTCACCCACAGAGTTTTTTGATCAGCCCCTTCAGAATGAAATCTCTATGTAAATGTCATGCAAGTCATTCAGGAGTGAGACTAATCTTTTCATATCTTCAAAACTATACCAAGAGATATAGATTCAGTACTTGGGCTTTAGTGTGATAGCTTGCCTGTGTGATAAGCCTTAGCTAGAAACTTTGGCCTTGTATCTGCTCTTTAACCATCATAATCTTTTGCCACACTTTTCAACCCAATTGCAATCAATGCCTACATTAGTCATCCACAGTTGCCCTGGTTAGGAAGAAGGCATACACAGGTCCTCAAAGAATGAGAGCCCTGGGAGACTGTGACACATAGACTGTGGTGTAGAGTACACTTGATAAGCACAAGGGAAGCTCTTCCAGAAAAAAAAAAAAAGAAAAAAAAAAAAGAAAAGAATGTTTTAAAAGAGTAAGTGGTTGGTTTATACTTTGCCTAAACTAGGTGAGGTTTTCTTTTCTGATTTTCCTGATTATTTTTTACATGTAATCTGAGTTTCTTTTTTGACAGTATAAAAACTAGATATCATAATTTGGTATAGGCTTTGGTCAATGGAGGTCTTGTGACTTTGGTCACAAGAGGAAAATTTTTCAAAATTAGAACAATCAGCCATTGGAATAATCTCCCGAGGGAAGTGGCAAATTCCCCAACACTGGACACTTTTAAGATTCACTGGACAGGATGCTGGGCCATCTTGTCTAGACGGTGCTTTTGCCAAGAAAGGTTGGACCAGATGATCCTTGAGGTCCCTTCCAACCTGGCGTTCTATGATTCTATGATTTTATGATTGAATAGTCATGGAACTGGGTCAGAAATCTCTTAATGCATGCAGTGCTGTTTGGTGCTAAATGCCATGTTGCATACACTAGCCATTGTGCTG
Organism: Limosa lapponica baueri; assembly: GCA_002844005.1. Lineage (NCBI taxonomy): Eukaryota > Metazoa > Chordata > Aves > Charadriiformes > Scolopacidae > Limosa > Limosa lapponica. The sequence continues at coordinate 573,913 of KZ505704.1, read as the reverse complement.
GAATAGCAAATATAAAACCACTAGAAATTTATTATATTTAATTATTTATAACAATTACTTGCTTTAATAATTGCTTTAATAATAGTGGGGTTTGATTTGACACAGAAATGTGATCTATTTGTATCAACAGACTAGTAATATTCAAAGTGTTTTATGGCCATCAGTGCATTCTGTGACCAAATAGCTGGCTGCCCACATGGTTCTGGTTGTGGGACTGAGGCCTAATTCAAATGAGAACCAGAACACCAGACAAATACCATAGAAGAATTCGACTACGATTTAGTCGAATCTACATGTCGAATAATCTAAGGTGCGAATTTGGAATGTGGTAGTTATTTTGCAGTAATTTGCTGTGTAGTCTTCTGAAGTGCACAAAGGTTTAGTATGTCCTGTTGTAAAAGAGCTGATGACAGAGGAATTGTAGGGACCATATATCTTCTCTCAAGTTCACAGTTCAAGGTTAGGCACCTACATTATGCACCTAACCAACACAAGGGGGAGTTACTTGCCTCAAAATCCACCAATTAGCAGAAAGGTGCTTGTCTCAGCCCATTTGTGTCATCCTTTCCTTGCTGAATGCTCCAGCTGCTGGGCTACAAAATCAGCCTTCCTTCCTCCTTATCTTCTGATGGCCCAATGATTCTTGAATTTTTAGGTTCCCCATGTCACTGACAGGGTGAGGTCCCTTCCAACCTATGCAATTCTATGATTCTATGACTTGTTCTCCTTCCCTTTTCAATATTCTTAGGCCTTGGCATGGGAAATGCAAAATATGGATCATGAATAACTTTTTTTTTGGCTGAGGAGGGTGTTTAACTCATGTTCTCCCAAATACACTGCCTGGCTGCAGCTGCTGGGATATTATATTAAAATGAGCATGCACTTGAATGTTCTTGAATGGTAGGAGGCGCAGCTGCGGGACTTTGCTTTCATCTTGGTGCTGTTGGCTGCACAGCCTGAGGGTCACTAAGTGCATGCCAGCAAGGTCTGTGCCTTGGGACATCATGGCAAGCGGTGACTAGTCCATGAATCCAAAATGGGCTTTGATTTTGGTTGCTCAGCTTAGTCAAACCGACAGCACATCAGGGCACAGGCAGTGATAGAGTATTTAGGGAGCTTCTGGTGAAAATTTGAGAACCTGTGAACTCTAACATGGCTTGGTGTTTTGAGCTTGATTAACTCCATTTCAGTTAGCTGCACAATAAGCAGGTATTGGGGAGGTTTTGTCCTAACAGTTTACAGTCCTGGTTTTTTTTCAGTTATGGCTGTCCAATTCCTTGCAGACTGAACAGAGAAGAGTCTTGTCAGAAAATTTTACTCAGGAGTAATTAAGTAGTTGTAATTGTATTTTTCAAGATAACATGCTTAGGGTAGCATAAATTTTGTCCTAAGCATAAAATTGACACTTTTCACGAAGAAGGAAAATGAAAGGAGAAGCAGCAGTAGATAAAATTTCACTAATCTTAATCTACTTGTATAGAAGTCCTTCACAAATCTAGAAGTGGATTACTTGGTAATAAAGTCACCTGTGTGCATCCAATCCCCTCTTAGGACTGGCTAATTCCCTTTATGTGAATGATAGTGTAATTCTGTGGCAGAAGATAATTGCTCCTCTGCACTGGGGCGGTTTGATGGTTAGATGATGTTAATGTGTCTGGAATACCATTTGTTCCTCTTGCTCCTGCCGTAGTAACTTCCTGCTTAAAATAGATAAATGGACCAAGAAACGTGCCTTAAATTTGTCTAACTGTGATAAAGTTTGCTAGATTCCTCCTTGAGTGGTTTTCTTAGTAAAAAGAAATAAAAACTATATTTGCAGGTGATAAAAAGTACCCTACATATTTGATCCCTGGGTAACAATGTCAGGAAAGAAAGTAACATACTCTTCTAATTGTCTTCTACTTCCTTATGTCTAGAGATGAAAGGAGAATATTTTTTTTTCTCCACAGAGGAAAGAAAAAGAAAAATGACACAAATTTTCATGAAGTTGATTATTCTGTGTATTAGCCATAGATAAAAAGAATAAAAAAAATAAGTACTAAGCCATTAAAGAGTTTAGAGAATTTAAAGCAATATTGATATGGAACCTGGAATCCCCACTATGAACATTTGGCTCAGAGGGAGTAGTTTAGGCAATGATTTCTTTGTTTCTCAATACAGACAGTACAATGACTTAATTCTTAGTCTCAGAAAATATGAAGCAAAAATCAGTGCTCCTAACAGCAGCATGACATTTTAGGCCAGTTTTGCTCCTACAAGATTCACAGAGGGACAAGAACTTACTCGCTGGCTGAGACAGATGTGAGACCGCAATTGTCCCAAGGTACATGAATTAAGTGTGTGCTTCTGTAGCAGTTAATGCCGCTTCCATCCTCTTTTCAAACAGCTTCCAAAGCAGGTTAGAATGGAAAATCTGTGTAAATGCTATTAATGGACAGTGAGTTCCCCATCTGAGGTGAGTTTCACCTAATGCTCAATAGCTTTTAGCTATGCATTCTTAAGAACAACTACGCAACATTGAAAGTGACTTTGAAAGTTCTTAATACTGAAAGATTTTAAAAACTGGTTAGGCCTTTTTATAGATCTGAAAGCAAAAAAAAGAGACTTACACAACATGTTTGTGGAAAAAATACTTGGAAGAAATATCTTCTGTGTAATTTACATAATGCTGTTATCTTGTCAAGGCTGGGTAAAACCTCACTCAGTGGAAGAGTTGGTAAAGAGTGTTTTTGAGGATCTGATAGTCTCAAAAAACACTAATCATATAATAGTATTATTTAAATTTAACAAGGACTGTTATCAGAGGAAGAGTCATACATCCACTGACATTGCTATGGCAGTTCTGTAAGTATCTGTTATAAAGTCTGTGAACAAAATGGAAACATAATGGTAACACTGAAATTATACTTAGTCCACATAAAGTAATACCGTTAGTGCAGGAAGGTTTGAGGCATGTTAAGAGGGGAGTGATTTTTAACGTTTTTCAAAGGATTTTCTTTTATTGGGAGGGGGAGGAAAGAGAATTAAAGTTTTTTCTATTGCAGTCAAAGTCCTTTCTAAAGAACCATTTTATGAACTAGAATTGCCTTTCTAAAGTAAAAAATTATATGTGATAAGAAATTGTGTAGATAAGAAGACATACAGCTATGGTTCTGTGTAAGAAATCCATGTGGCCCAATATAATACTATATAACAAATTCCTGCCCATCACCTTCTCTTATCCTTACCATTATGCAAACACAGTATGTATTGAAATTCCCATAGAAGTGTGATACCAAATCCTGCTAAAAGATGCTAAAAAGAAATCCCACTTTCCTATGGTATTTTGTTCTTCTGGAGATATGTAGGAGCTTCATTTTATGAAAATTGAAGCTCTCTAAAAATGAGAACCTGGGGAGCAGAAAACCAGAATTACTTCTCTGTCCTTTTGGACATTAGGGTAATTTATCTGCTGGCAGCTGCTGGGACTGACTGGCCAGTGATGTAATCCAGTAGTCTTTTATCCTTATGTTTGCCTTGCTTTGGTTTATTTCTGTGTAGTCCTTGCTTTTCAGGATCTTTATGTTATACTTTACAGTTGAAATAAATGCTGGTTTGCTATTCAAGGGTGAATGCCAACATTTTTCATGGCTATTTGTGGGACTTCTGCATCCGTGGTTCCACTAGTGTTTAGTAGTGATTTTTTATGCATGCACAGCCATTCTGATCCAAAGCCCAGAGAACTTACTTGTGATTTATTTATATACTTCAGCAGGCTTTGGATCAGAACTTATGACTGTGGCCTTTATGAGACTTATTATTCTTGTAAATAGGCGAGTACTGACAAAAGTTATTTTCCTAGGTTATAGCAACATAATAATGCATGTGTTTGGTAACAGGAAGAAGTGCCCCTGTGGTATATCACCACAGGACTTTTCATGGAACTAAACAGACTGCTCACTAACATTTAATGGTCCAGGAGGGAGGGAGTAAAAATGGAAGAAAGGGAGGAAAGGAAGGAAGAAGGAAAGAGGGAAGGGGAGAAGTGGAGTGGAGGAAGGACGGAGGTCATACCACAACAGGAGAGAAAAGGAAACCATTTTCTCAGTGAAAGCCAATATTGTAAGATCTGTTGGTCTGTTGAGAAGCTGAGAACGAGGAAATTACATGCTCTCTTTTAAAATTCGTCGTTGTATTTTGTTTCTGGCCTGGTTCTGCTATCCAAAATAATTTCTAGAATACAGCAGAGTCTACCTTGTAGCAATAAGGACTTAAAAGCGAAGACTGTCATAGTGCAATTCGTTAGATTTATATGGTGGTCTGTACTCTGGTGAAAATGAGGTTTCTTGCTGTTGAAGATGGGTTTCATTGTGCTCATCTCCTGGGACTGCATCAACTATCACTTATCAGATAGATGCTAAACGCTCTGCTTGAAGCGGATTATTGCTTCCTCATTCTTTGCTCCAGCTGATGGTCCTTTAAAGTGCATTTTGTTGGTCTGTTTAGAATTGGTGCAAGCTTTGAGTCTACACTGAGTAGAGTGGGATAATGACTTCTTTATCTCTGCTGATGATGCCCTTGTTGATGCAATCCAGCATCCTGTTGGCTTTCTTTGCCACAGCAGCACACTGTTCACTCACATTGAGCTTGTTGTCCACCAGGACCTCCAGGTCCCTTTCCACAGAGCTGTTCCCCAGCTGGGTATATCCCAGCCTGTGCTGCATTCCTGGATTATGTTTTCCCAGGTGCAAGACCTTACATTTGTCCTTGTTGAACATCATAAGGTTCTTGTAACTCACTCTTCCAGCCTATCCAGATCTTTCTGCAGACTGGCTCTCCCTTCCAAAGTGTCCACTTCCCCACTCAGTTGGGTATCATCAGCAAACTTCATCAGAGTACACTTGATCCCATCATCCAGATCACTTATGAAGATATTAAAGAGTGTCGAGCCCAATATCAATGCCTGGGGGACCCCATTTGTGACCAGTTGCCAGTTTGGAAAGGAGCTATTTACCAGCACCCTCTGGG
>KZ505704.1:444352-545471 GCA_002844005.1 Limosa lapponica baueri | reverse complement strand
CTCACTATTCTACTCTAATTAGTGATAAATTAATTACATTTCTCAAGTCTGTTTTGCCCATGATGGCAATTGGTGATCACTCTCCCTGCCTTTATCTTGACCCATGAGCTTTTTAATCTCATTTTCTTTCCCTGCTTCACCTGTCTTGCTGAGGAGGGGGAGTGAGAGAGCAGCTGGGTGGACACCTGGTGGCCAGCCAAGGTCAACCCAGCACACATATCTACAGTGCTGTTCCACCTCCATCAGAGAGACAGAGTAGACTGGGAATACTGAAGAACTGCTTTTTGCCACAGGCTGTGACAGGGAGCTGAAAAGCCTTGAATGTCTTAATCTACATGAAGTGGTTTCATGACTTCCATACTTGAAAATGTGGATTTAAAAGACAAATATCTCAAACCAGATTCAACTAGAAGTAGAAGAAAGCAACAATTGTGGAAAAAAATTCCCTGACTTACTCAGTGCTGCCTCAGAACTGCACCTGGTTTTATTCCAACTGTGTCAAGCTCAGAGAACTGTAAATTCAGGTACAAATTTATTTATATATATATATATATATATGAATAAGCCAAATTTGGGCAGCTTAAAAAGGTCTCTTTGTCAAAAACACAGCCAAAGTAGTTTTTGACAATGATTTGGCTAATGTACCTTGGTGCTCCCCAATGATGCAATTCAGTTTGGATTAAAACCTTCTAAGTTATGTGGGTAGCATTTTGTTCCACAGAAGAACAAGCAAAGATAGGTGCGTTATCATGGTCTGATATGAAAAACTAGCATCTGTACTCATCTGGGGAAAGCAGAGACTGAATTCAAGGCCAGCAGGGGCTTGAATAAGTCTCTAACTTCCTGTGAATAGTATTTGGCTGCTTGAGTCTTGTAATCTGGTTGAGTGTCTGTGATTTCAGACTAGTAACAGATTCAAGAACTCCCTTTCTTGAAGTCTCTTTGTCCAGATTTTCAAAGTCCGTATCAGAGTAGATGTCTTTAATTAGTTAGGTTGATATGTGATCTCCTCACTTTTCCCAGTCTCTGGAGAGGGATGATGGGAAAAAGCAGGAGCAAAGTACCTCTGTGTTACTAAGACTGGTGGGAAAGGGAAGGTAACAGGGCAGGCAGGATGACTGCTGAAGAGGCATCAGAAAAGGGCAAGAGACAACAGCTTGGGAAGAATCTGCGTGCAGTAATATGGAGATGTCTGATGTAGGAATATTGTTGGTCATTGGTGAGGTGAACATCACCAATGAAGCATCAAAAGGAGGATAACAGAAAGGGAGATAATGTTTTTCTTGGGGGAAAAAAAGAAGTTGGAAGAACCATCTGGAGAAGCAAACAGTGTAGTACTGAAAGAAACAGTATTGGAGACACCAGTCTTCCACCTTTAAAAGTTTTATAATATTGCTCAGTTAATCTGAATACAGTCAGAGATTTCAGAACCAAATTCACTTACAGACAAAAAAAAACAGGAAGGGACGAAAAAGGACAGTAGAGTATGGACAGGGAGAAGCTTGGTACGTATACTATGAAAAAGCATTTGGAAAGTTATTTTAAACATCTTTGAAAAGAAATAGCTGAAGAGTGTTTTGATTTATTAAAAAAATAATCAGAGTTGAAGTCGTCTGCTTTAACGCTCAGAATTGAGAAGGGAATCGTCTTTGCTGGTCTAATGATTTCTTTTTGCCATCTGGTGGAAATGGGATGAAATGACAAGTTTTAGGAATGGAATGTGTACTACTTGAAATTATTATTTTTTTTAATTTGCTCTTCCTTTATGTCAATTAAAACAATTCAGTAACATTAATTAAATGGCACGTCAGATACATAGCACGGTAGATTCAAAGCCTGGTAAGCTGCAGAATTCAACTAAATTACACAGACTAGTATTGCGTCTACTATTAGCTCACACACACACAAAAGGAAATAAAAAAAAAAAAAACCTGCTGCTTATTTTCTGTTGACTACCTCAAACCAGAGCTGCTCAAAACTTCCCACCTGCATAAAGAAATTGAGTTTTTCAAAATATTGGGGTTTGAGTGCCCTCCTGTGTTCAAGTGACAAATTGCAAACTTAATGGAAAGAATTTTTTTTCTTTCTTTCAAAAATGCAGTATTGTCCACCAAAAGAGTTGTAATATCATGGTGTTTGCTTCTTTTAAGAGAACTCCAAAGAATCTACACTTGTTTTCTTAATTAGCTAAATATTTTGTTTTGCTTGCTTCTGCTAGATACTCAAAGTTTGTTTTAAACAGAATCTGAGACTTGAAAGATATTTTCCTAATTTTCTAAATAGGGAATGATTATGTTATTACTTACGCAAAAGTCAAACAAAGTTTTGTAATAAAAATATATACATCTAATCATTTTAATATGTTAGATTTAATTAAATTGTTGAAAGATTCAAAGCAAACTTCATGTACTCCAGTCAGTGGTTTTGACAAGACTAATAGGTGAAGTAAAGCAATAGAAGTGAGGTAATAAATGAAGAAATAGAATTAATAGGATGCCTTTTCAGTACATATGAAAGCATATTTGAAAGGAAATTCAGTACACAAGGGAGGAACTCCCAAAAGCTAGGGCAGGGGCGGATAGCCACTCCCAGCTTTTCAACCAAAGTGCAAAAAATCTGCAGTTTCAAAGAGATAAGAAGAGGGATTTATAACAGGGAATTTCAGGGAATCCTGGCCTCATTCTGAGGCATCAGAACAAATCTAGTAATTGTGCTCTCAAGTTGGGAACAAAAAATTAGTGACCATTTTTGTCAGTCATCTCCATTCTTCAGTGTCTGAAGGCACGGTCCCTGCACCAGCAGAGGGGATGATGAGAGGAAGAAAGGAGCGTGGGGTCTCAGCCCAAACCCAAACTAGTCATGAATGATGCAGCTTTGTATGATGTTACTTCATTTTTTTGTGTATCACAACTTATTGGTCAGTTTTCAGTGAGCTTCAACTAAATAATTTAGATTTTCTGCTAATATAATTTTTTCATACAGGTTAATCGACCTGTGACCTTGTATTTTATTTTTAAGCTACACACAGGTACTTGGGCAATTTAAAAAAACAAATGACAGCGTCTCAGTAAATTTCTAGCACACTGGTAATCAGTACATCTATATATCTAGAAAAGTATCAAAATGTTTAGCTTACTTCAATAAAATGAACAGAGTATTGGAGGGGAAAGGCCAGAGAACATGCAGGAGTAGCTGCCTGGCCAGGCCTCTCTGGAGTGCAGGTTCCAGGCTCACAAAGAAGGTGTGCATGAGCCAGGCCCAGGACCGCAACAGTCTGATCAGGCTTCTTCGGCAGGTATCTTGATGGTGCCTTAAAATATAATAACATGAAATCACTACCTGCTAATCTAATCCTTTATTAGTCTCTTCCTATTTGCCTTTTGTCTCATCTTTTGGAACTATTAAAGATTCAAACATCCTTGAGGGGAAATTAAGGGGTGATAGGTTTACTTTTAACCTTTAAAACCACTCTATTGTAGATTACAGTCTATTATAGCTGGTGGGAGAGCGTGCAGCTCTTCTAATGCTACTCTGCTAGATCCATAAAGACAGTGTAACAGAGAGTTGTTCATCCCCAGGACATATATATGTATCTTTATGTTTTGTGTTTTATATTTTATGTCTTGGGAACTGGAAATGAAAATTTCACAAAATACAGTATAAGAAAGGGGGGAAAGGGGACTCAGTCCTCAAATTAACTTGCTTTTGAAAATCTAGTGTTAAAATACTAGCTCCGTTTGTTACTCATGGCATCTCAGATACTTTAGTGGAAAGCTAAAAATGAGGCACATAAAGACTTTTCTCAGGAGGTGGCTCAAGATCTTAGTAGAGTCATTTGTACCATTTAGTAACTATCACATTCTTTCCGTTTTTCTTTCTTTCAGTTTGCAGCTCAGAGCCTGAAAATGTCCAATCCGATCCAAAGAATTATACCAGTCTTCTCGTTACGTGGGAAAGACCTCGAGTTGTATATGACACCACAATTGAGAGATTTGCTGTCTTTTATCAACAGTTGGATGGAGACGACCAGACCAAGCATGAGTTTCTGACAGATGGGTATCAGGACTTGGTAACTGTAAACTCTTCAAGTTTCATACAAAGGGGTGATGGCAAAACACTCGCTGTTGATTATCTTACGGGATTAAACAGTAGCTGGGAGCTGATTCAGTAAAAAAACTACTCCTTTGTCTGCAGCTCACAGAAGTTGTACTTCATTTTTTGGCTGTGAAACCACAAAGACAATTTTAAAAAAAAAAAAAGCCTCTCTTGCCCAGAAGAGAGAAAGCTTTCACAGGCTGCTCTTTTGATTTGCCTATACTGTCCCCAAAAGTTTATGACCCTGTCAATCTCAGAGCTCCTTAGCCATAAAACCCTTAGTTGATTAATAGCAATCTGTACTTCATTGCTCACTGGTGTGCAAACAGTGACCTACACAAGCAAGTAATAAGATTTAGTACAATCTTACTGCTGTAAATATTAAGTTACTAATTACAGCTTCATGGTATTTTACTAATGTGATCTTTTACCCTCTTTAAAGGCTCATAATTTATCAGAGATAATGTTACCTAAACTAGTGTTCAGCATTAAATAATTATATGGTTTGGTATCCTCCATGTAAAAATTCACAAGATTTTTTTTTAAGGTTTACTGAAAAATGTTTGTGACAATAAAATATAAAAAGTGTACATTAGTCCTAGAGGAAAGGAGCTTTATGGTTCATGAGAAAAATGTGCTATGAAAAAATTAACATTTCCAAATATTTGATATTTACTTGCAAGTAAATGATTAAACGTGGTTTTTCTTTTAGGGGGCTATTCTAAATAATCTGCTGCCCAATACAAGTTATGTTCTTCAGATAGTTGCTGTTTGCTCTAATGGTCTATATGGAAAATACAGTGACCAAGTCATTGTTGATATGCCTTTAGAAGACCCAGGTAAGTAGTCTTTTGACCTTAGTGATCACTTTTAGCTTAAAATCTGTATCTGAAGAAGTAATTTGTTTGCAAACCAGTTAAAATGCACGACAATCAAAATATGCTAAAATGAAATTTCAAAATCACTGCAGTTAACTTTCAGCATGTTCTTTGCTACTGATATTTTACATAATGTAATTCTCCATTCCTTGTAAACATTACCTGTGAAAGACTGCATGTTAATTTTTTTTAACTCTAAGAATATTCTGGAAAACACCTACCTGATTTCAAATCTCACAAGTGTATCTTTCAGCAGTATAATATAGGGAAATAAAACCATGTTTGGTATTATTTCTCTATAGTTCAAGCATCCTCACAAAATTAATCCACACAGCCAAAGTATTAAGTAAACAAGTAATACAAACCCAATATATGACTTCTAAGTCTGTATCAATTGATTTTGAAATTTGATTTCTTATGATTACTTGGAGTTTGATTTCAAAGGACTTGTGGTGATGGAATTCCCTTGCTTCTTAATGCTGCCTCGCAAAAAATCAAAAGGCCTAACAAACAAATCTTACTGATTTCACAGCCAGATTTACTTCTTCCACCTGCTGGTAAATATGAAATAATTTGAAACTATAGCATGAAGCTTGATCTTGTCCTTAATAATTCCTTAAATTCTGTGGAAGTTTTAGCATCAGACACAGTTCTTATCAAAGTGAGTGATAGCTGCATTTTTAATTAAGAACCTGGTAATTAATCATAGGAAAAAATCAAAGACTTTCTGATCATGCAAGAAACCGTTTTTTGTCTAAGGGCCTGGATTCTTGTTGTCTATTTACAGATTCTGTAAGTTCAGTTTTACAGTTCATTAAGTCTGTTTAGCTACAGCAAAGTGCTTAGCAATGTAATGACGTACTTGGGAAACAGGTCAGTTTTTCATTTCAAGGAAACCACATTACAGCAAGAAAGAATATGGTTCTCAACAATCTCTACCACATGAATTATGAACTAATAATGGTAATAGGCTTATAATAGTGCACTTTTGTCTAAAGGAGGGGGACGCAGGTTCAGGTATAGTACATATAAATTTTCAATAAACATTTAACTTGTCTTTCAAACACATAGTGTTAAGAATGCATTTTTGGAGTCTTGTGCTACTATCTACCAGAATTTTCCTATTTCTCTTCAGTTTTCTAAGAAGTCCGTGACAAGGTTCTGACATTCTACACGACATTTCACTTTTCTGTTTATACTTTATCTACCTCTTAGATACTATATTCCTCCACTTCCTTTCCAGAATTTGCTGGGTTTGTGTTTGAAGAATTTACTCAGATGAGATTTCATCTACATACCCATACTTGGAATGACAAATAAGCAGCGTAGTGTTGTCATTATTAAACAATAGTTCAACAGATCAAGTCAGTGCAGTGCTGCCATCACAGCTTTAAAGACTCTAAAACTAGACATTGCAAAACAAAATCCCATGATGGTAATATCCACAGGATAAACTGCCCTATTACTACTGATGTATCCCAGCTGTAAGGATGAGTTGCATACCCTTCTGCTGTGTGCCATGACTCCCCTTGGAAGGAAAGGTGGATGCAGAGGCAGGGAGGGGGTCGGGAGCGCTGGGGCTGGCTAACCACGGAGCCAGGGCTGCAGGCAGCACTGGGCAGTGCACCCCTGCTGCGCGCAAATACTGCTGGGGAGCAAACCCAGCAAGGGGATGGTGGGCCCTTCGGCAGTCTGCAGCTGGCCAGCAGGGTAGGTACAGCCACTGATCACCCCATCCCTATTGTACTTCTGCGGAAGTCAGGCAAAGCAGTGGCTTTGCATTCATTTCAGTAGAAGGAGGGGTGAGGGCCTTGCTTTGGAAATACATGCTGGCAAACTCATTTCACCTTCCAGTATATCAGCAGAAATTTCTCTGGGGTTTGCCTTCTCAGACAAGAGAATTTGGTGAAATGAATGTTATATTAGGAGTTCTGAGTGAAGGTCTGATATTCTCATGCCTTTTTACATAGACCACTGATTTCTTTTTGTTAAAGAAATGAGAATATACAATGCAAGATAGGAGGCATAACAATGGAAGGATGTATCTATATAAAATATGAAGAGGTTAGCGTACCTATGAAAATGGTATTTTTGTGTTTTCTGTCATTTGAACATTTAAAAATGTCTCCTTAATGTTGCATTAAAGCAGATTATGTATATAAGTATATACTTATCCTGACTACTCTTGTTTTCAAATAAAGCATTGTAAAAAGGAGAGTTAAATAATCTGCATATCAGAACTGTATAAACACCTGGCGTTTTTTTTTCAAATGTCAGGCAGTTCTGAAAATTTGTAATAGCTTCAGATCTACCTAAGTTATTTTCTTTAGTTTTTCAAAGCATTCAAAATTGAGGAAGATTATATCAGGTCAAATGAAGAGTTTAAAGGATATTTTAAATTAAAAATAAAAAAATAAAAAGAGGGGAACTTTGTAAATAAAAAGTGAAATACCAAAATGAGTATTTTGTGTGTTTCAAAAAAGCTGTTTCTTTGGGCTGCTTCCTATTCGAAATGGACACAAAGTTATTAAATGTACTTCGTGTTCTTTTATTTTGATGCTTCCACAGCAGTACATCTGAAAGTGTTGGATGAGAAAAATGCAGGGAAAAATCCCTCCCATGTAATCAGTATGATTACTATGGGTATACATCACTCTATAAAAAAGTTTTATAGATGCTGTCTCAACCCTTGATATAATTTTAAAATATGAAAAAAACTTCCATTCATTTCTAATATTAATGTTTATTTGCATACTTACTTTTACTAATTATTTACATCTGAATTAACTGATGCAAATGTTGCAAATATTTTCACATTTAATATTTTAATATTGCAAATATTAAACAATAGAGATACGAGAATGTAGATATCTAATGAAAAAGATTTGTTCAGATCAGTTTACTGGTTACAACTATAACATCAAATTGGTTTTGTGATCTGCTTTATAGATCTTGAGGCAAAAGGGGATTTCTTGGAGCTCCTGCTTGTGAATTTATGAAAGAAAAGTTATCTTCACCATGAAGACATGAAATAAAATTGACTCATATAAAGCATAAGCTAAAACTTTCATTTTCAAGAATTACTCTGAGTAAACCAGTTTAATTAAGATGAAATTCATTGCAGTCACCTCCAGATCAATTAATCTTCATGTTAAGAGCTAAAGTGAGGGGTGAGTCATGCAGAAGCATTAGATGGGCCCTTTTCCAGGAAGAACTCTGCCTTTGGAGTGGCCACTTTTAATGAGGGAAGTTTCAGTACACTGTGCATTGCAAATCTGGTGTTCAACAAAAACTCACAACCATTGTTTTACCCTTTTCCTTTCGAGACGCTTTCAAGACAGAGCATTTCTCATGCTTTCTCCCCACCCTGTCTGGGTTAGTGAGGGCTCTGCAGGCTCCGGGTGATCCACAGACCAGGTTTAAACCTTCTTGTTCTCAGCAGTACTCTCTAAAAGGAAAGACCTCTTGTGGACCATGCTCTCTGCCTCAGTTTGTGGAGCCCTCAGGAGCTCTGGTATGACATTAGGCAAATGGTCATAGTTGAGGCCTCTGCTCTTCGGGCTTTTCCTAAACTGTTCAGAGTGGTGGCCTTTCATCTTGTGATACACAAGTGTGTGTGCACATGAGAATTGTTTCCAGTTAATTTCCAATAAGTAAAAGTCACCGGATGCCCTGCATGATGTAGCTATGCAGCCTCCATTTAAAATAAAGGGAATCATGTACATAGTGTTTTAGTCAGCTTGGATAAAAGTCCAGCCTTTATTTACTGAATTTTCATTTGCTATTAGAATTGGATTTTTAATAACTGTCTAAATGCGTGCTTTGTCTCTCTAGATAACATCTGTATAGCTTTGAAAGTTCTGCAGTAGTTTGTTGTGCAGTTAATTCCAGTGTTGCTTACATGCTTTTGCTGATACAGGAAATGAAAAATAAGAATATATCTCTCCTCTTATCTTCCTTGTGGAGACTTCAGTTGGTGTATATCAAAATAGCCCATGCTGGGATATGGCTCTCAAATGCTGTCTCCTGCATTGCAGCTCATGCTGTCAGCAATGCTTTGTGAGGGTCTAACTGCTATTTCTTTGTAACTTGTCTTTGTGAGGGATTTGTGTCCTAAAAACCACTAAGCATATCTTAAATTTTTCATTTGGGGGTGCTATTTTCTAATTTTGTACTGATAAATGTAGAAATCTGAAAACTAATTGAATCAGAAAAGGCAGGCTTTCCTTTTGTTCTTTTGCCATACCTTTTATTACATAAGACAGAAAACAGTTTATGTTGTGCACATTATCCTACAATTACAAATCAGATTGTTTTAAGATATTTTTTAAAATATTTACATTGAACTTAAACACAGTTACCTTTTTTGGCTTTGTTCTATCGTTTCTTCATCTGTTGTTAAAATGGACTACGAAAAGACCTCTTCAGAACTTTCTAACTAATAATTTAATTATTTTATTTTAAAATGTAAACTATAGAAGAATCAATATGTGGTTCCAGAAAAAATAAACAAGCTTGTTCATCAACCTACATCAATGGGTTGTTTTTTGGAGGGGGCGGTTCTTCTGCTTGGCTGGGGAACGTTAGCAGATTTCTATAATCTCCTGTCAAATCAAAAACTCAGCAACAGGATTAACAGAACATCTATAAGTGTGTGTCTCTTGATGCTTTTGAAAAATACATTATCTGTGACCAATTAAATTTAAATAGGCTTTCAAAAAGGTTTTCAAAAATGCCTGAAGATTTAATGTTGTTAATATTTATATATATAGATCTATATATTTATGTTAATGCCTCTCCATGAAGACAATGGCAAGAAACTGTAGTTTTCTGCTGGTGGAATTTAAGGGCACATACCATGTAGTATATTGTGGCACAATCAACACATTTTATTTTTCTGATTGAGTCTAATTAAAGCTCAACACAAGAATAATGACCGCAGAATTAATAGATGGCATTTCTCTATATTAAAAATATTTTGCAGAGAAGTCTAGAGTGCATAATACATGCTGTGGGTCTACTGTGGAAAGACTGTCAAATTAACGTTTACAATGTTTGATTTATATCATTGAGAAGCCAGGGAATATCATTATCTCCTCCACCCCTTCCTCCCTTCCGCTCCCCTCCCCACCCTACCCCAGAGCCTTCTAGGCTTCCAGGAGTCAGAGGTAAGATGTTTTTTCTCTCTCTTCTTAATGAAAGGTTAATTCAGTACTTGGTGTTTTATAAAAGTTTGTTATGAAAGAACAATTTATGAAACTTTTATGCAGGATTGTTTAGTCAAAATTCATTTGCATTCTATAATCTGCAAATAAAACTGCTTTAGCTTGTTAGTGTGATAAGTGTCATCTAGTGTGTGTCGCATGTAATACATGTCTCAATTTGTTTTGAAAGATAGGTATGAACAGATCAAAGAGAGCATAAATTAAGTACAAATTAATAGATCCCCATCTAACTTTGAAGAAATGAGAAGTATAAAGATGATATCTTCATACTATTGTACTGAGAAAGCTTCATGTGGGAATTGTGGAGGAAATGCAGACATGGAGCTCTGTGTGATGCTATTATAAGAATTGCTCCCCAGGCTAAGAGACTGGCATTTTCGCTTAGTGCAGCTCAGAATACGTGCTAGCACTGGTGTGCAGACACAGCACTAGAACATTGCTTAGAAGAATGCCTTAGAAAGATTCAGAAAGGGAATGGACCTTTCTATGGACCAAAGGAGCGGTAAGATGAGTTAATGCTGTGGAAGGGGTATTAGATGTTGTCACTAGAGGCCTTTGCCAGTTCCTACCAGAGATTTGTAGGTTTCTTGCAGTCTGCTTTGAAACCTCTCTTGCTGGACACTGTCAGAAGTACAATATTGGATTTGGCCAAAAAGACAGAGAGAAAGAAGGTGAAAGACTACCTCTAAACTTAGAGAGAAGGATTCTCACCTGGGCTGTAGGAGATTCATTTCTTTATCCCCCTTCAACTGTTATTTATTTATGAAAAGTGGGGAGACCTCAAAAGCCTTTAGAGTCGTTCTTCGCAGAGTGCCCAGTACCTGTTTGTTAGGGACTTTTTGTGTAATGTGGTACAATGGGGTTCACATCCTTACATTAAATCAAGTGGAGTGGGAGTTTGGAAAAGGCCTTTAGCACGGGACTCTAGGAAGGGTGCATCTCTTTGGTCTGCACTGATGGAGGCAGGCAGCCTACTGCATGCTGAGTATGACGGCATGGCTGTTTTGCTAGTACCTAACTCCAAGCCTGGGTGCACAAATGAGGAATTTGCTGTATGAAAATTATAAACAGATCATTTTACAATAATATCTTCAGAGCTTTCAGGTTAAATGTAGAGAAATAGTTGATTCCCAGACTTCCCTTTTTTCTCTCTTGTATTTCTGCATTAAACTTTACTTTCTCATAGAAAATATTCTCATGAACTTGGTTCTCCCTGGCCAGGATGTGGTTCTTCAGTGCAGATACAACATATGCTGCAGCATCAAATTAGAGCCAGGCAAAACTTCTGAGGCTGAACGTGTCCTGTCTAAATGAGCATTGCTACCCTTAGAGCTAGTCCTCAACCCAGGTGGTTAGCCACTTCTCCAAACACAATCCTGTAAAACATCTTAGACTGGGTCTCAATAAATGTATTAACTAATCAGTTGAGTCCTTGCAGAATCAATAATTCTGTGAATTTAAAATGTTGGATGATATGGTATGTATTTTTGTTTTATAGAGGCTGATCTCATTCCTGAACTGAATGAAACTGAAGAATATGAGGTATAGCATTCATTTATTTTTAAGAGAGTATTTCAAATACATACATTCCAACAAAATTGAATTGATATTCTGTGAAAATTTGAGAAACTGTCACCAAATGAATGTATTATCTGCAGATAACTTATATATGCATATACAGTCTTCTCTTTCAGCTATATTTCTCTCTAGATAACTCTAGAGATACCTCACTACTTAGTTCTCTGAGGCTGGAGATAGATGGAGAAGTAAGGGATATCACAGGATATGCCTAAATCTTTTTAAATAGAAAAATGGGACACCAAGTTACTGTCACCTCTGAATGAAGTCTGACAAAATTGTTCATTTAGCAGAATCGAAGCTGTCAGCCAGTGTTAGGCTCTCTAGTTTGTTTAAAGAGAAATCTGACTTGGGCTTGCTAATGATGGTCTTAGCATGTAGTAAACTAAAGTAAGAGGGGAAGGTACTTGTGCTGAAGAGTGAGATTTAAGTGTGTCTGCTATCAGTGTGCTACTGGTTGAATTTAACAGTAATTCCACAATTCTTGGAGGATCATTTACTCTTACTTCTTGAACTCAAGTTAGGCTTTACAGTATAACTCTATTTTACACAATTTTGAATGCTTTTAAGATAGCTCCTGCAGACTTCATAGTTGATAATTGGGTTTCTGGAGTCCCAGCAAGGAGAAAGGTGAAAATGTCACCATGAAGTTTTTAATAGTCTCTAATACAGATTTTACAACATGGACAGTTTCTTCAGTAAGACCTACATTTGTCTCAAGTAATCCCTCAGAAATTTTATTTTATCTTTTCAATCTTAGTGCTATGTGAGCCTATCAAATCAAGTCACTTCAGAAACTGAAGGTGCCCCTCAATCTAGTTCGCAGAGTTGTGCTCGGACAGGTTTGGTTCTGGTGCAGTTCTAGATGGGGGCACAACACAGAGCTGTGGGCACTGCTGTGTCTAGGTCAAACAAAAAATGCCTGCTGAGCAAGTTAGATGCTTCCATATTACACATTTTGATTTGGGGCAGGGAAAGTTGGAGAGGGGACGAAAAGAATTTGAACTTAGATCCTCAAGGCCTGCCTAAATCCGGATTGTATTTAGACATGTAATTTATTTTTTTCTTTTTGCGTCTGTCGTTAAAAGTCAAAACCCTAACACAGACTTTTCACAAAGTGTCATTATTCATGTCCAGCAAACAAAGTATCGTAACAGGGACTAGGTGGTATTACTCACAAAACTTGTGAAACTGTGACAGTCATGCTGACCATCCTGACATCTTCTTTTCCAGAAAACTCTGAAGATTCAGCAGATTTAAGGACAGGTCATGAATATATTTTTAAAATTCTGTTACTATGACAATTTAATCAATATCAGGATATTAGTGCAAATCTCTTAAGACATTCTGATAGCAAACCCATTTTTTCATTGATGTGTACTGCATATACAATTGCATTTTATTAGGAAAGAGGTAGAGCTTTTTAAATAAAGTAAGTACTATGAGTGCTTTTTGTCTCTCAAACAGAGTAAAAGTAACACAAAATTTTAAAAGTTTTTGTGCCACAGAATTTTTTTCTATATATTGCAAATAAGTAACATTTTCAAGAGAAAAGAAAATACCTGTTTTTGCAGGTAAATATTTTGTTTTAAGACCAACAGTCTTCTCAATTGTTGCCATGTTTTCCTCTCTTGTTTCCATGGAGCCAGAAAAATGTATTATTGCTGTTTTGGTTTTCATTTGCGTACAGCGTCTATAAACATTTTTAATTGTCTTCGGCTATGATATTTTTTCAAAGGATGAAGTTGATGAAAAGGAAACAGAGGTGGATGAAGACACTGCAGTGATTCCTAACACTGACAGTACAATAAACCAAATAAGGAAAGATTTCCAGGTGACTACTTCCAGCTACAGCCAAGAAAAAATGGGGACAAAACCCAATGAAGCTAAAAAAAATAGATACTTAACAAGAGACGAAGAATTGCATGGTAAGGATGATGTTTTCAAAGCAGTTTATTACCCTACTTCTCCACCTGTTAGTGAAATATCTGAAGAAGAGGAAGATCCTTTTTTGGAATCCCGAGCAATTACTGGAATTCCTCCTCAACTCATTGACTCCACCAAAGGCATAGAAGAAGAATACATATACCTTTCTTCAGGCACTGAACCAACAAGAATAACCACTACTGGCCATAGTGATGAAGATTTCTTATTGCCTCCTTTTAAACCTCATCAGGAATCTGATGACTTCTGGAGTTCAGTTCTTACCACTTCTTCAGCACAGCTGGTTACAGAGGAGACCTCCCAAGAAGACACCCTTCCTTCAGGAAGCCCAGATATAAGCACGCATTATGTTCTTTCCCAAGGCTCCATTAAGTATGTTTCAGAAGGTGCAGCACCCTCCAGCTCTGATGAGCCTCCAAAGCATACTTCTTCCACTGATGGAAATGTATGGTTCCGTAAAGCTACAGATCTGACAACTCCATCTGTTGATACATCGGATAGCAGGCAATTGTCTCAGACCAGTTATACTGATGCTTATGTAGAGGGATTAAAGCCAGCTACAGTGCCCTATTCCAGCAGCCCAGTGGTTTCACAAGATACTTCAGATGCGGATTTAGAATTGCCACATTATTCTACCTTTGCTTTCTCCTCTGCTGAATTATCACCTCACTCTATCTCTTCAAGCTCTGGAGAATATGGTTCTGCTTCTGCTGCCAGTGAGGTACTCTCTCAGACAACTCAACCAGTCTATAATGGTGAGATACCTCTTCAACCTTCCTACAGTAGTGAAGTGTTTCCTCTAGTCACCCCTTTATTGTTTGACTCTCAGATGCTCGACACTACCCCTGCTACATCAGATAGTGATGTGACCTTGCATGCTACACCTGTATTTCCCAGTGTTGATGTGTCATTTGAACCCACCCTGTCTTCCTATGATGATGTACCTATGCTTACATTTTCCTCTGCTTCCTCCAGTAGTAAAATGTTTCACCGTCTGTATACAGTTTCTCAAATGTTTCCACAAAGTGCTGCTCCAGCTGTTGCAAGTGATAAGGTGTCCCTGCATGCTTCTTTGACGTTGGCAGAGGGTGATACATTAATACAACCAAGCCTTGCTCAATATGCTGATGTGGTGTCACATCAGACTACTCATGCTGCTTCAGAGACACTGATATTTGGTCATAATAGAACTCACATATTTTCTCAAGTTGAACCATCCAGCAGTGATTTAAATATGCATGTACTATCTACAATGTCTGAACTTCCTTATGCTTTGTCTAGTAATGTGGGCTCCCTCCAAAGCTTTACTGTTTCCTATGACTCTGCAGAATTTGTGCATGATTCTGTTGACGTATTTCGTCAAGACCCGTTATTTAGCAGCTATAACAATGTACTGGTGCATAAACCTTCTTCTATAATATCACAAGCTGATACTTTGCTGCAGCCTACGCGCTCTCTATCTAGTGATATGGATTGGTCTGAAGCATACTCTGGTAGCGAGTCCCTTTTGCCTGATACAGATACTTTGATGGTACTTAACGTTTCTTCCTCTGATTCTGTAGATGAAATTACGTATGAATCATCTGGGTTTAGTGATGTTAATAAGAAGCTTCAAAAAGGTGATGTTATATATGGAGCTGAGAGAGAACTGCAAATTTCCACTTCTTTAAGTGAAATGGCTTCCAATGCTGAAAGTAAAGCGATACCTGAACTTTCTACATCTGTTTCTAATGATGATGTAACTAAGCAGAATACGTCTCTGCAAGAAAGCCCACTTCCTGTTTCTAGCACAAAGGGAATCCTTCCAGTCTCTCTTGCTTTTCCCACTGCTAAGATATTTGATCATGATATTAGTAAGCTTACAGAAAATCACCTTTCCGTTCAGCCTTTGCATGTTACACCTCCAGCCTTTGATGACACTTTGCTTAAACCTATGCTTAGTGCAAGCTCAGATCAAGCTCTCTCTAGCCTTGCTTATAGCAAAATGTTATCCTCGACTCAAACGTACTTTTATGAGACCTCAGCTACATTAAGTAATGAAGCATTACTGCAATCCTCCTTCCAGTCTTCTGGCGATGGCACTCTGCTTAACACGGCTGTTGTGCCTAGTGATCCTATATTGGCTGAAAGCTCCAGGGTTCCTAAAGATAGTTCTACATTTGACCAAATATTGCATCAAATGGCACCAGGTTCTGCTACAACTGAAACCATGCTGCATTCTACATCTGCACCTTCCGTTCCTGATACGTTGTCAAACACTTTTAGTAAGCCCACAGCATCTCTTCAAGGTTTATCTGTTTCTTATGCAAGTGAGGAATATGTTTCATCCAGTTTGTTTAACAGCGAAGATGTTCAGCAGGTCATGCCTTCGTTGTACAGTAGCGATGTTTCATTCCAGCTGACCAGTTTAGAAAATACAAATGCCTTTCCCCCCCAAGCAGCGAATGCTGTAACAACTCCCCTCCTGACAGGTGATACGTTACCACATGTAGCTACTCCTGCAGACAGACGTATCTCTTCAAGTGTTTTTGAAAGAAGTGAGGCTGCCAGTGTCTCTTCAAGCTCTGCACTTGGTTTCGATCCTGTTCATATGCCTGCAGTTGTTTCTGATTCTGATGTGCCCATTCGTCACACTCTTCCCTTACCAAATATACATATTTCTGTTACGGCTGTTCCTCCCAAAAGTGAAATCCCCATAACTTTGAGTAGGTTGCTGGTTCCTTCTAGAGAATCCTCTGGGTTGTCTCCCAGTATCACGTCCAGTACCGATTTGTGGCCTTCTGTAGTTGAGGATGACTACGATGAATATGACGATGGCTTCCCTGTAAGTAACTGTATCTCATGCACTTCCCATAGAGAAGCTCAGGATATGGTAGTAGAGGAACAAAATACAAAGGTAAACAATAACGAGGATCAGAGTAACCTAATTGTAAGCTCGCATTCTGAGAAACTTGAAGAAGAAGAGAAAATTTCGACTGCTGCATCAGACAGTCAGATAAACCATGCCATGGACAGAAGTAATTACACATCCGTACCAACTTTGACAGCAAGCGTGATACCTAAGAAGCACAACGACCCAACAATTTTGGAGAACCACATTCAAACTGCTAGTGTCCCATTGCAAAACACATCAGAGTCTAAGTCTTGGGCTGTTTTTACAAGTGATGAAGAAAGTGGTTCTGGCCAAGGTACCTCAGATAGCCTTAATGATAATGAAACTTCAACAGATTTCAGTTTTCCTGACCTTAATGAGAGAGACACTGAAGGGGCAGTTGAAGCAGGTAACTCAGAATTAACTCCTGGATCATCACAGTCATCAGCCTCATCTGTTACTAGCGATCACTCATCAGTATTCAACATCTCTGAGGCAGGTTAGTTATGGATAAGTCTAATGAATACCATGGAAAGCTGTGAGGGGATACTTTTGTGCCATAGAGAATGAGAAGGTTTATCTGCGTATAACAAAAGGAGAACATAACAGTGCCAGTGGGTGTGATTAAGGAGGCATTGGGGAGCAGGGGATGCATGCTGAGCTGGCTGTCTTGTGAATGCTACTTCTGGCTACTTAAAACTGCACCTGACATATTCTTCAGTAAGAAGATTCATGCTCTGCTTTTGAATAGATGTGTACTGTCAGCAGAAGTTGGGTGGTGCACAATCCAAAACTAGAATTTGTTTCAATGTTAATTGTTTCATTTTAATTTTAAAGGTTTAAGAGGGACGTAATTTCTCTGTACAAAGACAGGTGCTGCCCTTACAGAAACACACCAGAGGAAACCATTCCTCTGCCAGAGACAGCATACCTCTGAGAGTCTGGTTTTTAACTTACAGCTGCATATTTCCTCCTTGTGTTTTGTTTTGTATTTTCTAAGATGTGTTGAGCAAAGAAGATGCTTCAGTTTGATTCTGATTCATCTTAACTCATAAAAACATTCATTTTCATTCTTACTGCCCATGCCACCTTCAGTGAGACGCAGACTTTTTTGTGCCAGATTTGCATATTTCCAAAATACTAGAGCCAGATTCTGCTGTGCTTGTTTACATTTAGTGCTGTTTTCCTCTTTAGTCCTCTTAAAGTCAGTGAGAGTATTTGTGACCTGTGATTCCAAGGATAAAGTCAGAAGCAAAAACTGAACTTCACATAGATAAAAAACTGATAAATATAAAGCATTTCTTTTGTGTTTAAAAATGCATTGTGGAAAATTTAGAAAATTTAGATTTAGATTTATTTTAGAAAATAAATAAATTGAACTTCCATTAAGTACTCACAGCATCTGTAGAGGGCAGTGTCATCCAACTAAATCCACTAAGGAATGGAATCCACAAAGCATGTGAAATATTCAGCATATTCCTACAAATACACAGTTAAATCACATGAGGTCATATTACTCATGAACAACAGAATACTAATATGAGAAGGTGGTAAACTGAAACTCTGTAGTTGGGGCTAACAAAATGTGAAAAATAGAAAATAAAAGTTAAGAGAAAATAGAATACATACTGAAATGAAGTAGAAAACATACTGAAATTAGTAGGAGTCCTAACAAGGTAGGTGTTATAAAACTGAATCAATTATAAGTGAATTAGTTCATTAAGTGATTATCATATTGTGTAAAATGCATAACATTTCTTTAAAAATCAGCAAAAAGAACATCAGTATTTCAGAACTTACATTACTAATGTGAATGAGTGTTACCATAAGAGATTTATGGTTTACATAATGGGTGTCATTTGAATTGTTACTGATAGTAATTAAAAAGGATTATACATGACTGCAGTAGCAGTACAGCAGACTTAAAAGCTTGTCTTCTAGATATTATTGAAAGACACTATACAGTATCATTTCATGTACATTATTTTTTCCAATAAATGATGCCAAATATTGTCTTTTAATAAACTGGAAATTCAATGTGAGCATGTCTAACATGGTCTCCTATAAATCAAAGACATCTTTGCTTTAATTCAATCATAAAGCAATGAAAAAAAAAAAAAACAACTAAATCGAACCTGTCAGCTGAGAACTTATTTATACGTTACAGTTAATTCACCAGAAATTGATTAAATGTCTTCTTGTTGTGACCATTACAGAAAAAAATTGTCATTTAAACTTTTCCCAGTCTTTGTTGTTGTTAATGCATAAACTTTATGCTTGTTCTGAACTAGGGCTTTCTCCATAAGACCTAACCATAGTTACCTAAGCCTTTCAACTTCAGTTGAAAAACTAGAAGAGAAATTAATATAAAGAACTCTGCAGGGGATCCAAACACATCAATTATTAGGGAGCAAAGAAATCTACTATAGATGAGGCTGACTTTTCAGCTGCCATCATTGGAGTGATGGCCAAGTAGGCAAGAAACCCCCTGTTAAAGGAGAAGTCTGCTCTTCATTCCCCACAGAAGGAATGCTAATAGGATTTGGTCCTGCAGGTTGAAGGAACCTTGTCATCACACAGATAAGACTGGGTTTTATGCTGTGAATTAGTCCAGAGTTGGATAAGGAAGTATGAGTGCTTCAAAGGGATTGTATTCTGATTTCTCACACATACATGTAGTTTCTTCTGAAATCAATAGGAAATAGTGATTCTCGCCTACTCACCAGAAACTGGGGGACAGATTTTTCAGAAGCAACTTGTGCCTGCAATCACTTTGCACACTGAGCTACAGGATTTAAAGAGTAGTGGTTGATTTGGGTGTTTGAGTACTTTGAACTAAAACCAAGAAGATGCTTGCAAGATCAGAGCCTAAACCTTTTTGTACATAAAGCCCTGAAAGCCCCTAAACTCAAGAAAATGGAAGCAGAGAGGTGCCTGGAAATCTGTACTGTGTGAAGCTGTTTTGGTTTTTGACATCATATTTAGGACATGTGCTTTGTTGTCTTTTTCTTTTTTTCCCCCCAGATACAACTCCATTCCCTTCTCCCTTCTGTCTGAGAGTTTTTTATTCATGTAGAATTGGTCCCTTGAAATCCCGGTGGAATGCAGCTGATTTCTAGACAGCAAAATTCTGCTCCCATACAGAACTTTTGTTGAATTAGGACCGTTCACAAAGGCAAAATACTTTCTTAGAAAATCTAGGGGTTTGATTCTAACAACTGCAAAAGTTTTTATTTCTGTATTTTAAGTCATGTGATGGTCACAGATCACAGTAAACTGCACAGATAGAAAAGAATTAGTCAGTGTTTACTTTTTGAGGTATGACCAAAGTTAAAAATGCAGGATTGGTCTCATCCACCATTGTGTTCCCTTATTTTAACGAGATTATAAAATATATTATTTTAATCTTCATACAGATTCCTATGCCTAAATATTTCTGTCATCCAGCATTACAAGGCTGACAGAAATGTGAAATCTAGACAATATCTAAATAATAATTTAATCACCTGTAAAGATGGAGGTAGGAAATTTAATTCTGGCTCCAGTATATTTCGGGAGGAAGTACTGCGATTGCATTCAAAGAAAGCAGGATGTATCTTTAAGGCAAGTTACAGAGTGAACAATGTATTAAAATACAGAAGGCTTAAGTGCAATACAGCAAGCACATAGGGACTATTGTAAGAAAATTTTCCTATTAAACTATTAGAGCAGTGATTTGCATAATATGAGTGAGAGTTTAATATCAAATTGTTCTTTACACATTCCAGTATTATATATTTAGATTTCTTAACTCCGTTGGCTTTCAGCTAATAAACAGATGAAAATAAAAAGCTTTCTTCTCCTATATTTTAACATCAATCTGCTATTCTTACAAAGAGAAGTCTCCACTGCTGGAAGGCTGAGTCACATAAGCTTGAACACTTTGCTTTACCCTCTATCTGCTTATTTTCTGTAAGCTGGTTTGCAAATGTATACACTTTCTCCAGTACATAGTAAAAACCAGAGGTAAGTGGTATTAAGTAGGTTCATTATAAGACACATTCAGTCATGCTGTGCATTTGTCAGAATTTAAACATGGACTGTTTCAATTTTCTCTGACTGCAGAGGCAAGTAATAGTAGCCATGAGTCTCGTATCGGTCTAGCTGAGAGTCTGGAATCAGAGAAGAAGACAGTTATACCACTTGTGGTCGTATCAGCCCTGACTTTTATCTGTCTAGTGATTCTTGTGGGTATTCTCATATACTGGAGGTAAGTTGTTTTTTGGTTAATTTTTTTTTTCAGTTCTAAAGAGCTCTGATTTGAAAAATGTGATTTACAGTATTGAGCTGGTTTATAGGGGGGAGACTGGATCTAGTCTCTTACCGTGTCTTTGTATTGCTTGTAGTGCTGAAGTGACATAAAGCTGACAAAATCAGGTGGTTTCTGTCCAAAATGCTCAACTCAATTTGTTTTGGTTGCAGAGGGGTGAACCATTGCAAATAGTTTATTTCCATTTTGAGAGATTTTAGTAAACTTACTTGTGATCATTAATGCCTAGAAGCCAAGTGACTTAGCAGAGCACTGAGAAGAACAGGAGCGAGAAGAAAAATAAATAGCATGGCATGGGCTTGTTTCCTATCTTTTCAATCCTTTAACAGTTAAAAAAAGGTGGTTGTCAATATAGGATGAGAATCTATGGTCCTCAAGAAGACCATGTGAATAGAGGACTGTAGGAGTGTGCTGTAGCTGACATTGTATGCAAGACAGAAAGGGGATAGTTTAATGATAGTATCGTAGTATAAATGTTTTAAGGTCACTTACTGAGTAGTTCTTACGATGTTCTGTGATTAAACAGTTGTTCTACTTTGTGCTTCTGCCTATCTCTGAAGCAACATTTGCCCCCAGCCTTTCAAACCATTAAGAATAACTAAGGATGTGTTTCGTGTGCACACACGTGCTGAGGTTCCCTCCTGGGCCTGTTTCTCTGTGACTTGATAAGTTGATAAGACATTAAGAAAAAAATAAGGCTAAAGAGAAGCAATAGCTATAAAAAGTCATGATAATGTAATCAGTGAGGGCAAAAGACTGTATCTATACTGTAAAATAAAACAGACCAGGTGGCATGGCACAGATCTCTTCTGTACAGCTGAAGTCTCTTCCCTCACAGAGGGAAAAATAATGAATGGCTGCATTCCCATCACCTGCTGGGGATGGTCTTTGCCCTGTGCTAACCCCAAACTCTGTCAAGCGTTCTGTGAAATAATGCAAGTTGGCCTGAGCTAAAAGCATACCGGGAATCTAGTTAGCCATGTGACAGTATGTGGCAGCGCTCAAGCCCTTGTCTGGCTCTGTTCTGTTGGTCCTAGATAAAGCCAGAGAGTCTTCCTGGGGACAGATGTGCCTAAGCTTTCACAGGGCTTTCAAAATCCATGCACAACCCTCACACTTTCTCCAGTGTGCAGGTGGCCAGCAAGGAAATGCAGTGGACAGAAGGGGGAAATAAGTTGCAAAAACGTCCTGCCATGGAGATTCTTGCTGTTTGGTGATTGCCGGGAACCTGATCCCATTATTGCTTGTGTTATACTAACAGATAAACTAGCAGCAAGAAACAGGACCTTGCTCTTCCAGGCCCAAACATCTCACAGGTGCTTCCAGAGCTTGTTTCTTCTTTTTTTTTTTTTTTTAACCCTTGCTCAATCCTGATAATCAAAAATGTATAACAGTTGTGAAGAACCAGGAACTAGACCCCAGAGTGTCCTTTCCAAGCTACTGACTACTGTAATCTCTAGGCTACGGTGTCAGGGTCGCGCTTACTGACTTTTCTTCTAGTCTCCTGACTTTGGTTTTCTATTGGCCCAGCAGGGTATGTCCCGCATGGGGACAGAATACATCCTGTCCCTGAAGGGACTAGGCTTAAGAAATTGAGTTTGAGCTTCCTTTCTTCCAGGCAAGCGTGCTACTGAGTCAGACAGCCTTTGGCATGATTAAAGACACTTTTGAGCAATGAATTTTCAGAAAGATTTCTTCTTCTTTTCAAAGAACTAGCTAATTGCAGAAAGAATTGCACAACTAATTTCTTAGTTTATGGCTAGTTGGATAGTTCTACGGTTCATCACAGAGTTTCCAGCTAACCACTTTCGTATTGAGAGCCTTTTCCTGTCTTTCATGTTACGCAACATGAACGTTCATATTCATCTTCCAAGGGTTTCATCCCTGAAGCTAAATAGTATTTCAAATCTCTTCTGTTTGCCGAAGAACACCATCCATTTTAAGACCCAGATTGTACAGTGCAGTTCTAGTAATCCTACACGTTACAAGCTTGTTTTTGTCGAATAACATTGTGTTCATTTTGTATTCTTTCTCTGGGAATGAACAATTCTGTAACATAGGTCTTTCAAAATAAAACAAAAATCCCGTTAGCAGTAATATCTTCTTGACTTGAATTTAATCTTTTCTGTATTTCTTGTGTACTACAAAATAAAATATGGAGTTCTTTTCTTGTTAATCCTCAAGAAAATTTTCTTGGCATTATGATAACACCGGTAACATGTTTCTTATTTCAGGGGAATGAAACATAAACAGTTCATATTGTAGGTAGGACTTTGTGGCCCTCTTTCGAAGGTGCCAACACCTTCAATTCTTTTTAAAGCCTGGGAAAAATCAGAACATTAACTTTATTGTTATGCAGTTTTCTTTATGCCTGGAAAATATTAGTATCAAGTCTATAAGAATTTTTATGGTTAGATTTAGTTTATTTTGAAATAATTGATGTAAGCTGTCAATGTTTCTTTCTATAAGGCGTTTTTTTAATGTGCATCTTTCTATAATATTTTTTTTTAATTATATTACCAATTATTACTAAAGTTCAAAGAAGCTTAGGTTTGCAAGAAGTTATTATATATTCCTTTGGCAACAGTACTCAAAAAAATTGCATTGTTATATCCTAGCTGGTTATTTGAGTGAATAGTGCTTTGAGTTGTTTCCACTATTAGCTCCTAATCTGAGTATACAAAAGGTGTGTTTAATATGCAAAAGGTGTGTTATTTGGTTTAAAAAACAAGTAACTACCAAAAGCCACAACTTGCAGTTTCTCAAGGTTAAAAAAAGGCAAAATTATTTTGTTCTTCACTTGAATGACTTGTATCAGAAAAATAATTCTGTACCATCTGTTGTTTGGGTTTTGGGGTTTTTGTTTTTACATGAAATTGTTAATCAGCACTTGAGGAAATTCCCCAATCTCTTCACTATCTCATTAGGCACAATTTCAATCTTTCTGTGATAAAATATTCATTTCTCTGACAGGGATGAAAACTTTTAATGGCAATATTGTCTTAAGAATATCTAATTGCCAGTAGGAAAATACACAGTTTCGAACTGCTCTGGTTCTGTGTATCAAATATTTTGTAATTCAAGCAATTTTCAAGCAATGTCATTTTCCTTTCATTTCTTCAGCATGATTAAGATTACAGTGGAATAAACAAGGAGATTCTTTTGCCTGTTTAATGGCCTTGTCATCCGCATAAATTTTTTTTTGCAGCTTTAGAGAGAATTTTCTATCCAAATCTAGAGTTTATCCATCTCTCTTAATATCTATCTATTTGACTGATTCCTTGCAGCAGAGATGCTGCAGGGATATTTGAATCACCTTGCTCTGTTCTTTTCATATCTGGGTGGCTTCATCATTCCCATTTTGCTGAATTAACCTTATCTGTTCAACTGAAATTGAAAGTTTCTCTGTGCCAACATATAATATACTGGAAATTGCTTATGCATGTGTGTACACTTTTGGAATAGTTCATAGAAGTGATCTATGAAAATGAAACTGATGAACTGATATATAGGAAGAAATGTCAGGGTATTTGTGCAGATCAATTTTTATAACGGTTATCATAAGAAGAGCTTGGAAAACAGTAAAAGGGTAAAAGTTGTCAATGGGAGTTGCACCATTTAAGATTCATTTTCAACAAATATATATATGAATCTCAGTAAGAGACTAGCTCTGATAATGTGAACTGAAAACTGCTAATGCAGTTCCGGATACATTTCTATCTCCAGACATACTGAATATCAGCTGGCTGTCATGAAGCCTCCTAGAAGTTACATGACAGCAATGCTTCAGAAATGACACACCCAATGACAGACAACACCCTGAATAGTCATTTAAATTTTAACTTTCCTCTACAAACCTGTATCTTTGAAACACGGGTGTCAGAGAATGTTCATTTTCTTGTCTACAGTTTGAACCGATGCCTTGAGTCCTATGTTAGGTTTATGGGAACAGAGTTGAGAACCCTCACCAAGACCAGGCTGGGTGGGGCTTTGAGCAATTTGGTCTAGTGGGAGGTATCCCTGCCCATGGCGGGTTGGAACTAGATGATCTTTAAGACCCCTTCCAACCTAAACCATTCTATGATAGTTAAACTTGCACAAGCAGAGACACACAAAAAACAGATTTAAACTTACAGAGGCCACACTCACCCATTCATGAAGGAAAAACTTCTCAACTATGTGATATCAAATTATAAATAAAAGAGTTAATAAAATTTGAAAATTAAAATTTCAGCTGGCAAGTACTTAAAAATTAATTGGAACCATTTAAAAGTGAAATTATTCGAATCATTGGATCCATTGAGGATCCATTTAAAGATCCTTTGGAACCATCAGGTCTTCAAATGATCAGAACCATTTAAAAATAAATTCTAATAAGTGTTTGAGAATGCCTATTGGGAGATATCCTGTGAGCGCAAAAGACCCTGAAATTCTTAGAGAAAGAAGTAATCGTGCCTCTAAAACCACTCTGGGTGAGCAGTGGATGTGAAAACCTATCCTGTCACAGATGCCTCTGACTTCTGAAGTTCAGCTCCCTTCCTTAGCCAACACAAAGCGGTGAACACCCTGCACATGGGCACACTCACAGGCACACACAGCGCCATGCTGTCTTCTCTGCCTCGGTGACAATCCGAGTCAAGCTCTGTGAAGTCCCTGCTCCAGGGGAGAAGTAGGCAGTACATATCCTCAGCCAAGGTCCAGGGGCCAACATGCCAGAAAAATGATGTCCTCTGCAGTCTGAGGCGTAGTCTTCTCCAAAGTGTTTCACATTCATGTGTTCATTCAGATCCTAGTATCCCTTCTGTTAAACCAAAGAGCTGCTGCTGCATGCCTTCCTGTACAGATACAGACACTAATTAATTCAATGGCTTAGCACTACCTCCGTATATAAACTGTGTGTTCGAAGAAGTGCAGTGTCTAAATTACAAATTACAGTTTTAGGTTGAAGATCTAAATGCTGTGATGAAAGGTGTAAATTAAATAATCAGGTTAACATTGAGTGATGGGACCTTTGTCTGGAAGTTTGAAATAGTCATCACTTTTTTCATTAACAACAAGTGATAATTAATGAGACAGTGTTATTAACATTAGGTTTAGTCATGAAGGCTTTCATTGCTGATGCAGAAGCAGATGGAGTGCCTATTTATGAGTCTTATTACAGGTTAAGTCAACTGCTATGAATTTGTCTCCCAAATGTGCTAAGGGTGTAATTTATTTTCAGCCACAATTAACTTGTTAAAGATTAAAGATACAGTGGCTCAGTAAGGGATAGTTAATGTATGGCATATTATGAGGACATTTTAGGTACTGCTTTAGATGTGAAAGCCATTATGCTAATTAAATTCTTTTTAGTTCAATCTTTTCTCAAGCAAGGAGCTGACAAAACTCTGTGATGTTAGTCCATAAACTTCATGTATGATCATTGTTCATAAGCAGTATCACTAGAGGGAGGACATTTTTTGGTTTTAGAGCTTTAATCATAGAATCATAGAATAGTTTGGGTTGGAAGAAACCTTTAAATGTCATCTAGTCCAACTTCCCCTGCCATAAGCAGGGACATTTTCAACTAGATCAGGTTGCTCAGAGCCCCATCCAACCTGACCTTGAATGTTTCCAGGGATGGGACATCTACCACCTCTTTGGGCAACCTGTTCCAGTCAGGCTGCTTGGCATGGTTGGTTAGTTGGTGCTGTTTTCAATAAACACAGTACCTCTACATTCTCGGTGTCCAGCAGGCAGGGTCAGACTTTCCAAAAGTATTTAGTGATTTGAAGTGCTTTGATGCTTGCCTATCTCTTACAGACAATTTACACATAGTCCTGAGACTAACTCTTGAGTTTCTGCTAGCATTGAGACAGCCTCTCTCACCTGAGCAGCCACTAACTCTATGGGGTGCTAATGTTAGAGCCTCTTTAAAAATTAAAAAGATGTTCCCAAGCGCATCCTGAATGTGTTCTCGGCCTGCATCCAAAATTGCCATTTCTAGGTAGACCTAAGTACCTAATGGATAAACTTACGCCAAACACGTCATACAAAGCCAAAGCTCCTCTATGACCATCACAAATACGCTTTTAGAGGGTTCTAGCTGGACTCTCGTCACGTGAATCATGTAAAACATGTCATGTGAATTTAATTGCCATGTGAATCACCAGAATTATTTTGTATGGCGCAGTTTTCCCTTTAATGTAGCTTTCCACTTTTTCTTGTGTTTTAAGAGAATCTGCATTGTACGTAGACAGAAAATTCCCAACACATTCCAAGACTATGGGCATGTTTCCCAGAAGCTTAATGCAAATAAGCTTACTAAAGTCTTTATGATCTACATTAATGGTCCTGAAAATATCTGCATATTCCCTATCTATTTCTCAAAGTAGCCTCGAAATTTCTTTTTGATTATAACAATTATATCAGGGGTTTTATCCATGCAGTGATACAGGAACAGTACAGAAGAATTTAAAACTCCAGTGATTACACAAAATAGCAAAAGATCATATAATAGCTTCAGCCAACAGCTTTGAAGAAGCAGAATCTCGTAAATGTAAAATGAGATTAATATTTTTCTGCTGCATATATTTCTTTTGAAATTTAATGATTATGGAATAATATTTCAAATAGATTAAGCGACCCAGAGTAAAGATTGTTATTAGCATGTCTAATCATATGGAGATTTTTTAATTAAGGAGGCTTTGCAATGCTTACAGCAGCAGTTGGTTATTTAGTCCCTTGAATAGCTTGGACTCTTAACAGATGCTATTCTTATTATCTTCACATCTGGATTACAGCACAGATACAAATAACATTGTGGGTCATAGTTAAGGTTGATTCCATTTGTATTCATCCTTCAATGTTTTTACAACAAAGCTAGCATCTCCTGGAGTTATGAATTCTCTTGTTTCTGTCTGTCAAATTCAGGAAGTCCTTGGTTAAGGTGTCCCTCAGTGATGCAATTACATTACGAAAAAAAATTGTTTAGCCCCAGTCATAGCAGTTCCAGAGCCACCGTTTTGTCTGTTACAGGGGCATGTTGCCTTTTATTGCATTTCCATGTCTGCAGTAGGATCTATTGATGAATTACCAGAACGGATCTCATACGCTGCTCCATCTTCAGGCTAGCATAATCACATGAAAGGGAACAGTAATTATGTGTGCGAATTTGGATAAGCAAGGAAGACAATGGGATTTTTTATACTTGGACTTATTGTGCAGCATCTACAGTAGCTCCTGATGCAGAGTTCCTCTTCCAGCTTTCACTATGTCTGATGTGTGCTCTGTCTTCTGCCTCTGGTATAGGTAAAGATGCATGAACTATGTATTATGCTGAGTTAATGTAGTATCTTCAAGTTGTATGCATAATTTGGTGGTATGCTGGGGGAATATTTATATTATAGCAGTAGTATTTGACACTCCATGAAAACTGGTTTTCAAAATGATTATTTCTTTCTCACTCAATAATGCCAGAATTCCAAAAGGTCTCAGATAATTTTTGGGTTTTGCAATATTTATTTATGTTTCTTCCCCTCTAGGAAATGTTTCCAGACCGCTCACTTTTATTTAGAAGATAATACATCACCTCGAGTGATTTCTGCTCCCCCAGCTCCAATCTTCCCAGTCTCAGGTATTTTTTGTCAACTGTTCTGTGGATTGGTGTTAGCTGTTGGAAGATGCTGCCTTGTATGTGTGTGTCCATATGAGTTCTTCACATACTGTAACATCTGCAAAACAGAGGTTTGTACCCTCTTGTACTAATGAACACAGGTGCACATGACAGAGACAGAGACTAGTGTTGCTAGTATTCTCTCCTGTAGGTAACACAGAAGAGAAATATCCTCATCTTACAGAGTTATCTCAAAGGTACACTGTGCCTTCAAACCATCTGAGGTGTAGCCTCACTAGAAATGGCTGCTGCTGTAGCATTCTGAGCTACACAGAATAGCTCTAGTTCACTGTCACAACGCAGAGGATTACACCAGCAACATATTCTGCTGTATTTCTGCCTTTAATTGAATTTGTCACCTCTGTATAGAGCATGACCTATTCTTTTTACCAGCAGGACCAATATATATGCCTCAACTATCTGCATTTCATTTGCAATTACAACATTTTCTTTAACTTACAGATTTTAAGAGCATAGTTACTACTGGTAACGTTCTCTGTGAGCCTCTCATGATAAAAGATACACAATTGCAGAATATCGTTGGCATCTTCTGATTCCACATCAACTGCAGTTATTTGGAGAAACTGTCTCTTTTCTTTCCTCCTCAAACAGTATCAGAGGAGCACATGCAACCCTCTCAGCTTTTTCAATCTGAGTAGAAAGAAAAGTACCTTAAATAGATTAATTCTGCAGCAGATCCCGAGCCACATTTTCACCCATGAGAAAAGGACGTCTTGTTCCACAAGTACTGCTTTTGCGAACTGTGCTATTACACAGGGGGGTGGGTTCCCTTGCAATGACTAAGGGAAGCAAAACCAGCCCTTGCGTAGATAACTAGTAAACACATTTAATTAAATAAATCCCAAACATTAGACTTCTGTTGTAACAGTATTGTAGGCATCTTTAAATGCCTCTTGTATTGATTGCTATTGTTATGAGACACATAACCTCTTTCTAAATGGTTAATAGGCAGGGATATAGCTTGATTTCAGCAAATGTGATTATATATGAATGTCAAGTGGCAATCATTATAGGAAATCTCTGCTTTTATTCTCTATCATTAACTGTACTGCAGTACAACTGTATAATTTTCTTGCAATTTTCCTGACCAGCTCACCTCAGGGAGATAGTGTGTTCCATTATCATAAGACAGAATTGCACTTACAGTTATTCTGAGTGCTTAATATACGTGTTCTGATGCTGGAGGATTTCCTTCTGAAATACTGATAAATATTAACTTAAAGAGAGAGGTGTTTCTAGGTGACTGAAAGATACATAAAATATTTTCTGAAAAAAAAGCTGCAAGCATTGAGGAAATAATTTTGTTTTATTTTGTGTGCAGCAGATGTCAAGTGAGCAGTTTTTGTGTTTCCTATTGCAGTAGCGTTTCAGCAGTGTAATTTTACAACAATTGAGACTAACTGTGATATAATACTGGCAAAGAGCATAGAGCAGGAAGGGCACTTTGTAACTGCTATGTTTAATTTTTTATTATGACTATGATTAAAAACACACTCCACAGATCTCATGTATATTAGGTTTTCCTTTTGTGAGGTTTCATTGGCAGAGATAGGAGAATTGCATATTCACAGAAAATGCTGTGGCACTTCATAGCGTAATTCAGATGCATTCAGAACAAATAATGAATTACAGGGTAATATTAGGACCGCTATCAACCTTTAAGTAGTTTCAAGTGATACCTTCCATTCAGATATAAAATATAACCCTGGAGTCAGAACTGATTGAATTAGGAGAATAACACTGGCAAGGAAATAAAACAGTAATTACATCAAACCTGAGGTCTCTTTCTCCCTTACTGTCCTCACTTTTAGGGTCATTTACCTTCCCTTCTGGTTTTGTGTTTGCATATCATTAGAATAAACACTTTATGTCAGGTTTCATCTCTGAAGTGTGAAAATAGTGTTACACATTTGTTCAGCTTCTCTTAGGCTTGACTGGATAAATTCATTTTTTGTATTCAGATCCATTCATATGAGTGGAAGACCAGATGGATCTCAATAAAAATCAGCAAATTCTTGAGAACTGAAAGCTAAAATTATTAGGTGGCCTAAATGCGGAACATCTGTTGATGTAAATAACAGGTCCTTGTTCAATGTTTTTGACGTTTCTTTCTCATATGAAACAGTGATGAAATTACAAATTGTGAAATAAAAATATTTTTAATCCATGAAAGGCTTAAAGAAAAATTATTCTTCAGAACCAGAACTAGCTTAAATAATGCCATCCTTTTACAGGTAATTAACAGAACAGATTACTTCATTTACATAGCATATTTGCAGGAAAGAGAAGATTAAAAGTCCCAAAGGTTTTTTACATGATCCCTAATGAACATTCTACACAAGATTGTTTTTCATTATTTGTATAAAGTAAAAAGGAGATGTCCTGAAATATAAACATCAGATGGAAAATTCACTCAGAGTTATCAGGACCCAGAAGCTGCATGAATCATGTATTGGTTGAGAATGTAGATATTGTCTTTGTGGGTATTCAGAAAGACTTAAACTTAAATCTTTCACTTCAAACTTGAAGTATAAAGCCTGATGTGAAAGTTTGCAGTCAATACTCCTAGGATCAGACATAAGATTTTTGTCAATAGGTAATCATAGAATCATGGGGAGAATGGGGGAAAAAATCCCTACTGGGGATACTCATTACTCAGTAATGCAGTAAAAGATTAAAATTAGTTGTTGTTTCCTTTGGTCGCCAATGCAAACATGCAACACATCATTTAAAATTACACTACTGGCATCATTAATTTAGTAGGCTTGGGACTATGTGGCTAGTCCATGTACTGTATCAGAGTCCCAGTGCAACACGAATCAGCCTAAAGCACCCAGAAGACTCCACCTGATCATTCTTTCTTTACCAGTATTATTCAGAGCTCTGCTGGTACTCTCTCCCTTTGACCATCTTGTAGCAAACTGCTGATCCTCCCATTTCGCCTTGGCTTCACAGGGAATTCTGAGTGCTCTTCCATTTACAGAAAAGCTCAGCACCTTGAGAATCAGCACCTTGATTTTGGGGGCTTAAAGACAGCAAGACCTAGCAAGGCATTTTCTATATCTTCTTTCTGAACAGTCATTTAGAAATGTATGAGTGTTAGAGAACATTTTTAGAAATTTTAATTTTGTTAAAGAGTGGTTTTATTTTTGTGGGAGTTGTGTATCCAAAGTTCATGCCAAAAATTTTATTTCAGGATGTTGTGTGGATTGCCTACATATAAACTTCTTTATATGTCACTGGCTTCTTATTCTTCATAAATATATTTTTTGTCTTTTCCCACCCCTAAGATGATGTTGGAGCAATTCCAATAAAGCATTTTCCAAAACATGTTGCAGATTTACATGCAAGTAATGGTTTTTCTGAAGAATTTGAGGTATGGCTTTATGATGTCATCTTTCTTCTTAGCACATACAAATAACGTTAAGTTTAAATGCCTGGAACCAAGAACTGGGCATTACATTCTGATTTGGGAACCAATTTCATAAATGCATGTAAAGATGAGTACTGTAAGCCCAGTAAAGACTGTTTATGCATAAAGACTAGGGAGCTAAAAAGCTAACAGGACTGGGATACAAATGGGCATATTTATCACTGTGATAAAATAGTAAATGATTGTGTGAACAAACTATGCAAAGATAATGCAATAAGATAAACATAAACCCAAAAACTCCATGTCATTAACCTAACTGTCTTCATTAGCATTTCTTCTCCGATTCATTTAACATTCAAATATCCATCTGATTGTGGCACCAACCTTGTAAATACTTGTGAATGCCCAGTAGATATTCGTACGTTACACATGTGCGTACGCACTGACAGGACTGAGCTCCAGCTGGACTGGCTGTTAGTAAGAGCAGATGTTGAAGGACTGTGTGTAAATACAATGTGTGTTAAATGCAATGGTAACAAAGTTCTTTCACTATTAGTGAGGACAGCCAAACAGAAATCAAATTGTTCATCCTAAATTGTTCTTTTCCTAAAATCGTTCTTTTCCTAAATTACAGCAGTGATCCAAAGACCAAATATACTACATCTTACTGAGCTACACCTGCACCATCTGAAATATTTCATGCTTGTTTTAACTATTACAAAAACCTTAGTGTCCTCATCATTGTTGGAGATCCTTTTTGGCTTTACAGACTACCCCAGAATTAGTGTCCTGGTCTTTTCTCTACCGATAAAGAACTTAGAAGATATGGAAAAACTGAAATATAGTCATTGTCTTTGCAGAGTCAGCATACATTTGGAGAGTACAGGGGTGGTTCAGGTTTTTTATTTATATTACTATAAAACAACTCATTCAAAATCTAATTTTCAGACTGGCAACCATTTACATATATATATATTTAAATAGCTGAAGGTGATTAATGTTCAAATAAATCCTAAAAAGTTTTGGGAAACACTACTATAGTACTTTTAGTGATGGCAAGATATTTCCTAGTTAACAATGTGGACCTTATAAATGCTTGAGTTTCCTGTCAGTTGAAGTGATCGATAAAATAAAATAGTTCTATAAGTCTCATAGATTTTATGCCTGTTTTCTCAGTCCTGTTTCTCTCTTTATAAGAAGGTTGGGTTCATTGAGAAGCTGGTGACAGGCTGAGGGCTGTGGTGCCATCCTGCACCAAAGTGCTATGAGGCTGGCTGAGCTGCACACTGTCCTGCTCCAGTGCAGGTTTTACCGCTGGATGCAAAGAGAGCAAAAGCATTCCACAGAGAAACTCATGCAGTTATAAGGACTGATAACAAATCCAGTGAACAGTTAAATATGTAGATAATCTGGCTAGAGTCAGTGATATTGCTCATATATATAAGCTTTCACCAGCCGAAGGTCTAAAATTAAAGCTAAAGATAGGAGAACAGATGCCGGTATTTAAATAGGAAAATTGTCTCTTGTTTCCTTTAAGACTTATGTCAAAGTATTCAGCTTTGTTGTTATTATGGAGATATATATTGCATGACCATAACTGTTTTCCATATAGTAATTGTAATTTATATAAACACTTTTATCCATTTGTTCTGTGCTGTGGAATTTGATTTTTTTTACTTTTTTTGCATTCATTCCCTCATTAGACACTGAAAGAGTTTTATCAGGTAAGGAATTATTTCACTGCATTTTTTTTTTTTTTTAGCAATGAAGTAGTTGTAAAATATCATAGATAATTGGGTGTAAGGTTGTGGTTCTTTTTGTGATGACTTACTGTATTTTAAGACATTTTATGTATCTCAATACTTACTCAAGTATGACATACTTTTTTGTTTCAGGAAATCCAGAGCTGTACTGTAGATCTAGGTATTACATCAGACAGCTCTAATCACCCCGACAACAAGAATAAGAATCGATACATAAACATTGTTGCTTGTAAGTAAATGTTATCACTTGGTGTTTTGTTTAAGAAACGATTATAGATAAATATAGATTTGTATGTTATTATAGGGAAAACTGAAATACCTCTACGCTGAAAGCTCTGGCTCCTGTTTAGCAAAATGCCTGAAGAGGAGTAGCATGAGTTTTCACGTCTTTTCAAGTTACTCCTCTGGCATTCTGCTACTTTGATGAGCATGTGTGAGCAAGACATATTTGTGTCTTCTGTGATGACCCAAAGGGAGATGGGAAATGTCATTATAATGCCATTATAAAGCCAAACAAGCTGTGTTCTGATTGCCAAAATTAATCCATCTTTGATCTGGAATAATGATGATTTATCCTCTCTAGGAGCTTCACAATCCCTGGATATATTTACTGCCATGTGTAAATACAAACGTACTGTTTTATGTTATATTTTGCACTGCCACACACACAGTGTAATAGATCAGCTTCATTAGCCGGGACATACGTTTTACCATTGCATTGCCCTTCTTCACTACCCCAGATTTTTCTTTTCTGAAACACATCAATTCAGTTTTGTTAATCTCTCTTTGAAGCTGTTGTCTCTGGGTTCTTGATCATTTTGATGGCTTAATATATTTTTTCTTAACTCTCTGTAGTATTTCAACTTTGTTCTGATAACAAGAAGCTCTAAATTAAATGTACGTTCAGCATTCAGTGTCGCTAGAGCTTTATAGAAAAAGAGACAGAATCAGCCCATCTGGCAGAAGACAATGTAAACCAGCAGCAAGAAATCCCATTCCACCTGACTGAAGATACCTCTAGAGGGACAGAGAGTCAGGGAATTTCCTCTGACACTCTGTGTTTGTACCCAATCATACAAAAGGTGCCAACCCAGCAGCTTTTTTATCAAAGGGCAGTGCACAAGCAGCCTAGGGCAGCTCTAGTAGCACGAATTGTCCTGTGCAACTGAATCAAGCATCTAGTTCTTGTAATCAGTGCAGGCTACAGAACGCTTCAGGTCTCCCTGGGGTAGCCACTGCTGAGGCTCTTCGTCTGACCAGCTTCTCCAAGGTCCCATTGCTCTCCAGTCTCCGCTCTTTAACTTGGAACTAGTGTGCCTAAACACTGGTGTCTGCTGTCATTTGAGTCACTGTGCAGGCTTGGCAGTCATGACACAGGACTTAGAGAAGACACGTGCCCCTTCACAAGCAGCAGCTGGAGGCTGTAGGGGAATATCTCACAGTGCCTAAAATGACCCCAGGTGCTGCTGTTCAGGCAACTAAATTCTGAATCCTTTGAATCCTTGGATTCGTTAGTTTATTTTTCTGCAAACTAGAATTTTGAATCAGATTCATACCTAAGTACATGCTGTTTACATATGTGATTGTCACTGTATTAGTCTTATGTAATGTAAAAATCCATTTCAGTATTTGAAAAAAAAAATTTTTGTATAGAAAGGATATAATTCTTGCAGAAAACTGTGCTTATTTTCTCCCTTGTTTTACTACAGATGATCATACTAGGGTTAAATTAGCACAGCTTGCAGAAAAGGATGGAAGACTGACTGATTACATTAATGCCAACTACGTTGACGTAAGTGCCTTTTTCTACCTGCCAGCCTATTCGTCTGTCAGCCTTTTCTGTAAAAAATGATGTATGGAGGTGAATAGGCTTAATTAAAAAAAAAAAAAAGTATCACAATATTACAGATTTTGTGAAAAAAACCTTTAATGATCTAAGTTAATCCTACAAGGTTAAAACACAGGTAAAACTTCAATTCTTTCTTGAACCTATCTTGATATTGTAGCAGCTGCAGCTTAGTGAGGAGCTTTATGAAGCAAAAAATGTTCTGTCACATCTGAGTCATTTTAGAAGCATTTCACATCTGAATGTTTATTCTTTTATACATTTTTGATAAGTGGTTAATTCTTCTGTCTGAGATAGTCTCATGAGAGGAAGATGCCATTTGGCTGAGACCCTCACCGAGGTACCATTTATTCAGTTTTCGTTACCTAGTAATTTACATATGATCTTGATTCATTTTTTAAACCACTATCATAACAGATGTCTCATATCACTATCATGTCAACATTCTGCCGGAACACGGGCACTTGAACATATATCCTATTTGTTGGAATGATAAACATTGACATAACAGTTGCATTCATGTGTCATCTGGTACCACAGGGTTTCTACGATTTGGATAGTTATAAATTCAAAAGTACTTAAAAGCTTTTGAGATTCTTTAAAAATAGATATATGAAATGTCATGTACTCCTCCCAACCTCCTTTTGCTTGCGGACTGTGATTTGACAAGTGTCATTTGTTATATTTCAATTTAGGGCTACAACAAGCCAAAAGCCTACATTGCAGCTCAAGGGCCACTAAAATCAACAGCAGAAGATTTCTGGAGAATGATATGGGAACATAA
Organism: Limosa lapponica baueri; assembly: GCA_002844005.1. NCBI lineage: Eukaryota > Metazoa > Chordata > Aves > Charadriiformes > Scolopacidae > Limosa > Limosa lapponica. The sequence continues at coordinate 509,129 of KZ505704.1, read as the reverse complement.
CGTAGAAGTTATTGTGATGATAACTAATCTCGTTGAGAAAGGAAGGGTATGAGTACCTTTGTCTGTTACTTATTTCTCTGATAATGATAGATCTACCTCTAGTAGACTCCTTTCTCTCTTTTAAAAATCTGGTTTAGGCATTTATTGAGCAAAAAGCAACAGTTTGTAGTAGTTGTTTGTACTAGGATTGGCTGTAGAAGTATAAAGTTGAGGATTTGTAGTATGAAACTAAAGAAAACATTTAAACTCAATTGTCAACAACAAGTCTTGGAAACACCATATTGTAACTACAAAAAAACCGTCTTGTACTGAAAAGAGGACTTCTTGTATATATTTAGGAGTGGCCAGACTGTGGACCTTGTGCCACATTCTGCTAGCAATCTGCTGTCTATCATTCTCTTCCTCAGGTGTGCCTTAGACCCTGGAAAGGAGAAGGCCGTAGTTCAGGTGAATTTGTCTGGGTATTCACTAGCTGCTCCCTGTTAACATCCCATGGGACCCCCAATTCCCTTCCTGCTACATGACTAGATAAGTGTTTGTCCAGTGAGACAAAATGAGGTCAAACCGCAACACAGGGTGTGTGTTTCTCCAGTTATGCGATGGGAGTATGCATGTACCCTGGGGTCACATGAGGAGATACTGCATCACACTTGCCACATACTGGTAACAATGCCTAAAATGCATGTAAGTCTTGTCATATGACCTATTCAGCATCTCTCAGATGATACAGACACAGCAAATGCAGATGAGGGCCGCACTGGGAATACCACTTCATTTATAATATCATGATATAAACAAGTACTCTTCTGGTGCTCCTAGAGAAGGCTATATGGCTACCCAACCAAAAGGCTGGAAATACAGCTCTCTACCATATATTCTGGCCACACAGAAGCTCGCTCTTACCCTCGCTGATCAGATATAGATATACTCTGGCCATGCTATGGACTAACCAAAAGCCACCTACTGACTTGAATGTATTCATATTTTTCGTGTAGATTTTCTATTATAATATAGAGTGCTTATATAATGGCAAGTTCCACAGTATTAGATCTCTTTAACTCTGATAGAATGATTTAAACCTCTCTCTGTTGGATTATTCCAAATAAACAGCATCTTTGCTCAGCCATCTCTCTTTTCAGTATAAAATGGCCATTATTTGTTCTCTTACGCTGCAGATCATGTCTATTATAAATTGGGTATATTGAGAGTCCCTGTATGTTTTTGGGGTTGACTGTGCTCTTAATTTTGAACATTTCAGCTTGCTAGCTTGACATTTATTTTCTTCCTCTTTTTCTCTCTTTTTCATTCTCTTTCTAACAGAGGAAATGTGACCAGTACTGGCCTGCCGAAGGTAGTGAAGAGTATGGGAACTTCTTGGTTACTCAGAAGAGTGTTCATGTACTTGCCTATTACACTGTGAGAAATTTTACTCTTAGAAACACCAAGATCAAAAAGGTTTGTGGCAGCCTGAAAACATAGTTTGAGCAATAGGGAGTATTATGGCACTGGTGAGACCCCACCTCGAGTACTGTGTCCAGCTTTGGGCCCCCTACCACAGGAAAGACATTGAGGTGCTGGAGCAGGTCCAGAGAAGGGCAACGAAGCTGGTGAGGGGTCTGGAGCACAAGTCTTACGAAGAGAGGCTGAGGGAGCTGGGGTTGTTCAGTCTGGGGAAGAGGAGACTGAGGGGAGACCTTATCGCTCTCTACAACTACCTGAAAGGAGGCTGTAGAGAGGCGGGGGTCGGTCTCTTCTCCCAAGTTACAGATGATAGGACAAGAGGCAATGGCCTCAAGTTATGCCAGGGGAAGTTCAGGTTAGATATTAGGAAATATTTCTTTACTGAAAGGGTTGTCAGGCATTGGAATGGGCTGCCCAGGGAGGTGGTTGAGGCACCATCTCTGGAGGTATTCAAGAGAGGAGTTGACATGGTGCTTGGGAATATGGATTAGTGTTGGGTGGTGTGGTGGTGTGTGGGGGGGGTTGTTTTTGGGGGTTTTGTTTTGTTTTGTTTTGTTTTTTGTTTTTTTTTTTTCATTGGTTGGACTAGGTGATCTTAAAAGGTCCCTTCCAACCTAGGTGATCCTGTGATTCTGTGATTAAAAGTTGTTCAGAATATTTTTTGAGGCAGTTGGCAGCTCCTTTATGTTGTATAGGTAAAGCTGAATCCTGTAGGTCTCCGCCAGCCAAGATGCTCATCAACTTCAGAGTTAATTTGACCAGATCAACAAATTAAGAAAGTACAGGCCTGTAGTGTAGTACCGGTGTGAGGTAGGACCATCAGGGAAAAGGCTGTGATCACACTGGAGAGCCGATTTGAACTTTGCCTGGTGAGCAGGAGGATACATTTTCAGAAATAGAGCAGCTAGTAGAAAACATGGTATGTATTGAATCATCCACCTCAGCTATCAGTTTTCCTTTTTAGGGACTAAATTTTTACCCCGCCTGTAGAACAGGTGAATCCACACCTTATTTTGTTGTAATCAGAACCAGCATGCTCTCAGCCCAGCAGTGTGACATTGGCTACTTTGAGGGGCATTCTGAAAGCTTAATTTATTTCAGCCACCTATATGTTAGACATCTAGTCTCTCAGCCTCCCTGTACTGAAGTACAGCACTTACTGTCAAGTGATTTATTCTGCCTATTTTAGGAGCCAATCTTTGAATGAGATGACCCACTCTCTGAAGGTATCCCTGCCTCTGAGTTGCCGTTGAGGAGGGAGCTTAGAAAAGCAGCCTACACAAGGCCGCTTCCCTTGTAGGTCACTAAAGCTGGGTGAGGTGAATCCTACCCTTTCCGTCCACACAGCAGAGGAGCAGAGCGGCAGAAATAGCTGGTGACTCTTAAGAGCAGCTGTAATTTGTTATCCCTCCATTGCTCTTAGCCTTTCTCTACACCTTTCTAAGGGACATTTTTCCATTCAGTGGGCAAGCTGATGGGACAGAAGCACTGGCCCTTCTCTTTGAAAGCTGTAATATTTATAGCTAGGTGGCATGTTGTTGACTAAACATGGAGAGTACTAATTCAAGAACTATCTATGAAGAGTTGCCATTCAGATGTGGGCTGCTTACATATGGATTTTTTTTTTTTCCTGTTGCAGGGTTCCCAGAAAGGAAGGTCTAGTGGACGTATAGTAACTCAGTACCATTATACCCAGTGGCCTGACATGGGTGTTCCAGAATACACGCTGCCCGTCCTCACCTTCGTGCGGAAGGCATCGCATGCCAAGCGCCACGCTGTCGGGCCTGTTGTGGTTCATTGCAGGTGTGGTTTTTACTGCTGTAAGGTTCACTCCGCTTTTGTTTTGCAGAAAAAAGAATTTTTCAGTGGTGGGTTAAGCAAATTTTCACTTTCACAATTAACAATTCCTGATGGAATAAGATTGATTTCTTAGCTGATATTTCTGTCCCTGGTAAGGCCAACTAATCAACTGTCTATGCCACTTCTATAAATCTTTATAATGGCTGTAAACAAGATAATACTGTTCTGCACTATGTTCTCTTTTTTGCACAAATGCTTTTCTTTTTACTTTTTTGCACATTTCTATACTACTCTCTTGATTGCTATGAGCTTACCAGATACATATATAGCAGTAATTGTTTCATGTCTGCATATAAATGGTTAGGATGTTTTTGGCTCATACTTTCTTTGGTGCAGGGATACTCTGTAATCCTAAGAGGAGCTCTGTCCACAAAAGAAGACTCACTCTATTCCTGGCTGACCTACAACTCTGCTGTTTTTAACATTACTCCGCGCTCTAGCGGTCACTTGCAATGGAGGAGCATTCTGGGGAACGGTTTGAGGTCTGCATGTGCCGCAGTGTGCAGGCAGGTGTTCTGTCAGTGCTCACTAAAACTGGGCAGCTCAGGGAAAATTGGTTAAAAAGGGCTTGTAGGGCCTGGAATGACTTCACAATGCCCGTGAAGGACCGGGTTATTGTAAAATATATAAGCAGGTTCTGGTTTTCCACTGTAGTACCTCACCTTTGATGGAACATTTGGAAAGAGAACCTCCTCATGAATTCTGTCCTTCTGGAGCTGACTCTGAGGAAGCCAACAGGTAAAGTCGTCTCACAAATGCTGCAAATGAAGATATTTTATTTCCGGGATGATCTAATCTGACTGAAATCTGTTTTTAGCTTGGAAAATGAAAATTCCACATTTTGGTTGTTCTGCTGCTATCTACATCCTGCCTGTTCTTGGGAAGTTCAAAATAAGAGTTTCCCCAAAATGCCAAGTCTGAGATCTATGCCAGCAGGCTGAGAGATCAGCAATACATTATAAGTCAATTAAATTGAGCTTTTAAAAAGTGAACAGTGGTAAGTTGTGTGGCTTCAGTCAGACCTCTCCATTGGGCCATAGATATAATTCACCTCTGTCTGTAGGCAGTTTTATTTGGCTTTTAGTTCACCTGTCCCCATGCACTATGGAATTTCAAAGGAGTCATCTCATGTTAGAAATGTAACTTTTATTTATCTTTACAGGCTATATGGAGGACACATATGAGGAACTTCATGAAACTTTTTTTAGCTATTTTTATGTTTTGGTACTTTTCATGTTTTGTGTTTCATAACAAGTACCGATGGTGTCTGGTAATCTTTACACTTTCTTTTGTTTAATAGGGTGTTGATAACCTGGACCTTTCAGTTTTATATCAAGTTTATTTAGACACTCTATGATAGCAGTATGAGCTCACACTACCCATGCTTTGTGCCACCTCTGTAGAAGAAATGAGGTGACTGAATTAGCTTGTATGTCCTTGGATCTGCCTGTAAGGGACCGTGCAGACCCGGCACAGTGTTCCTCTCAAGTTACATGTACCAATGCGCATAAGGTTTCCTCATTAGACGAGAATTACAACTGACTAATTCCCATATGTCATCAGATAACAAAAAATGGCCTCTTGCCCTTGTACACCCTACCCAGCTATTTTACAAAAGAAGAAGTTGGGTTTTAATCTTACAGTACATCTGGTTCTATGCTAAATGAGTCAGAGTTCATAACAGGAGGTGATTAACCCTTTCTTCTGCATCTTCCCTTTTTAAGAAGAGTTTCAATCATTGCTTGCCTTTTTAGCTGTATCTGGAGAGCATTAGCCTTTTTCTTTTACAGATGTACCTTTAGCAGCTCTGCCACTATCTGGGGTTTTCCTCAGTCTGGTATCTTTGAAATCTCCTATATCTGTAATGGGTGGCATAATGCAACTTTCACTTTCAATTGATGTGTTTTTCAACATAAAACTTGAGCACATGAACTGTCCCCAAATGCTGACGTATGCCAACCTTTCTAGATATACTTGACAAAGTATCCTAAGGAATATCAGAAGCCTGAAAATTGTAGACCTGCAGGAAACCCCTTAGTTCTATTTCAATTGATACTTTAAAAATCATTTGAGAAAATGATCTCTAGATCTGTTCTTGCACAAAGAAAAAGATGAGTTGAAAAGATTTTTCTTCAATACCAGCCTTGAAGTTTTAGCAAAGTGTATTCCATAACAAAATGTTTTCTAGAGCAAAATATTCCCTACACACCACTTTGTTGAAAAAGCTATGTATAAGAAAGAGTTACTTTCACTATTGTTTTACTTCAGGCTCAAGACTATTTTTTTGTTTTGTAGCGCTGGTGTTGGAAGGACAGGCACATACATAGTGTTAGACAGCATGCTGCAGCAAATTCAGCACGAAGGGACAGTCAACGTATTTGGATTCTTAAAACACATACGTACCCAAAGGAACTACTTGGTGCAGACTGAGGTAAGACTAAAATATGCATAGTGAGAGACTATTACAGGCTATTTCTGTTTGCAGGAGGAGAGATGATACAGTCCTGGTTTTGGCACCACCAACAGAGTGGACTTTCCCATTTGCTTCCCTTGTTTTTACAGAGACATCCTTCTAGGCTCACTGGAAATTACCTATCTGTAGGCTCTTGTCTGTTTATTAGGGAGAACTCACAAGAAAGAAAGTCTGTATAAATCATGCTTCCCAGATTAGCACTTTCTTGGCAGGGCATGCATTCTTGTCATAGATTTTTTCAGGAAAACACCATTGCCAGGTGTTCAGATCTTCTGCCTGATGAAACAGTTGATATCAAGTAATACAAGGTAGGAAAAAAAGCTGTTTCAGACAAGGTGATTATCTATAGCTGCTTTAAACTGAAGATTATCTGTAGAATAGTGAAAGACCAGAACAAAACAATAGGGACAACAGCAGGGCATTTGAAAGTCTATTTCAGGTTTCAAGAACAGTTGGTGAGATGCCCCAGTGCCTTTCAATAGAAAAAAAGGTAATCAACAACAGCATGGGTGCTTATTCCAAAGGATGTGAGAAATAAAATAGAGGATAGCAGTAGGAACTGGGAGCGATCACTTTATTGCAAGAAAGGCAGGGAGAGTCGCGTAACAAGCTGACTTGAAAATTTGACTCAAGACTGTGCTTGCATTTTAACTCTGTTCTGTGGTCATGAGATACCACAGGCAGTGGGGATTTGGTATTATATCATTTATACACTGCATGTGTAGTTCAATTGTGCTTGTAAATGTGTACTGTCACTGCAGAGGGACAGCCCTCACTGTCAAGGATGACTTTTGAGAAAACTCCCCTACAGCAGCACGCTGTGAAGAAATACCAACCATGTCAGAAGTGGCAGCTTAGCCAGAGATGTCCAGGGGAATCTGAAAATAATTAGAGCTTGGACGTTTGGTTTTATTTTCCTAGGAACAATACATCTTCATTCACGATGCATTGGTCGAAGCTATACTCAGTAAAGAAACAGAAGTTCTTGAGACTCACATTCATGCCTACGTGAATGCTCTGTTGATACCCGGACCAACAGGAAAGACCAGACTGGAGAAACAATTCAAGGTGAGCTCTCCAAGATAGTAACAGGAAAAGCTTTAGGCTTACTTGAATGACTTAAAAGTAGGTATCACAGCACAATTTTACTTAGCTTTCTCTGTCTAAAATTTAACTGCCAACCCTAAATTCAGAGCAATTTTACAAATGCATGCAGTCAGTTGGGACAAAAAAATTACTGGCATACTCTTAAACAAGGAATTTTTTAAAAAAATACAAGAGCATGAGAAATAGGCCAGTAAGTAGATTTTGGAAAATGCCTTTGCACTACTTTGCCTTTGCATGAAGATCCCAAAGGTAAAAAAACAGTCTGGAAAGATGTCACTCTGGCAAAAAATGTCAAGCTGTATTGGTCAGTCACCATATTCCCCTCAGTGTACAGCATTGGCTAGAAGACAGACTTCACCTCAGCAGGCAATAAGGGAACACTTTGGTGCTTGTGGGTGTAGAGATCGGTGTGTGCACACACAGGACTTTCAGTTACCCAGGGAAAGAGCAGACACAGCCAGGTAACAGCCCAGAATCTATGGGAGAAACACCTCATTGACTCATGGGGAGAATGGGAAGTCCAGCTCGCTCACTGAGTCATCTATAGAGGAAACATAGGAAATCCTGCCTTTTCAAATGAATTTGAATTCAGAGAAGTAGATCACATTTAAATGTTTTCCAGATTATGTCGTAAAACAGACTTTGCTCTTCCTAATTCCACAGGAAATGAATGGTTAGAACATTTCTCTCTGAGGATTTTAATTCTAAGGAGGACTGCATGGGATAATGTGTATTCTTTCTACAATTAGCCATTGGATCCATGAATCCGTGGATCATAAGTAAAAAACTTAAGCAGATAATTCTGTAGATAATGTCAGTACATAATGAGGCTATGAAAATATTAATATATTTATTTTCTGATGTATGTTGGTCACATAGGTACAGTAACTAGTATTTCTTCAAGATAATGAACAATATAGAATAACAGAGTAGGAACAACATAGCAAAGGATTTCACAGTTTGTTGCTATCCTGGCTTCAATGATCCGACAGTGTTGCACTGTTGTTTCCTAGGGAAAAGTAGGGACTCTTATCTCAGCTGTGATGTGCGTGGAGAAATAAACATCCCACCTTTACTATACAGATGAAAGAATAAAACATACAATATATACAAACAGAGTGAGTAAATATATATAAACACAGAGTGTGCAGTACAAATTGCAGGAGCCATATAGAGCTCCAATTTCAAGAGTTTAAGTATTATCAGAAAGGGACGTGTCTCATTCAATCTCATTTTCCTTTGCAAGCTAAAATTATTACAATAATAATTAAAATTTGGAGTCTTGTTTTACTGAAGAACTGTTTTAGATGAACAAAAATTGTGGCCTAATTAAATTTGATGGAACTTCCCTGGTTTGATACCTGTTTTTCCAAAGCAGGCAGCTTCTGAAAGCAACACATACCCAGCCCAAAACATCACACAAAAGTCTTTTGAACATTCTGATTAATATCTGGTTGATTTTACTAGCAATCAAAGAAAACCCATAAAAACTAGGAAAAACCTGCTTTCCAAACTTATTTCCTACCTAAGCAATATATATAGAGCATTGTGATGTATACGCATAGGTACTCATTCCTTCTTATACTCTTGTCTGTTTGAATTATATTAATTGAAACAAGTAAGTCAATGAGGCATCCCCAGATCCGTCCTATTTCCTCTTTTAGGTTTGGAGATAAAATCAGGAAGCTCCTAACTGGGTTATCTAGAGATGCCTCACATCAGGAGCTATACTGTCTGTATAACAATGCAGATTTTTCTGCAGACATTTACTGGTTTCCAAAACTATTTAAAGCTACACAAACAGCTGTGCAGGCAAAATGGAAATGACACCAGGATAGCAACAAGCACTGAAAGGTTGGATATGGGAACAACAAAAAGTGGCATTTCCTTCAAAGACATGCTTATCGATCTAGGGCTCAAGAATCATTTGAACTGATAAAATAGTAAAGAAAAAAGATTCTGATGAACTTGCTAAGTAGTTCAGCCCAATAACTAGATACCTAAAATTAAGAGAGACAGTTAACCTGCAATACGCGCACCTTTCTGTTAAATGCAGCTAATGAAGGAACAGCTTTTGTACAGCGACCTGATTCTTTTTTAACTTCACTGTTGCAGTTACTGAGCCAGTCTAACACACAGCAGTGTGATTATTCAACTGCACTCAAACAGTGTAACAGAGAAAAGAACCGAACTTCATCCATCATTCCTGGTAAGCTGGTTCAAATCAGCTTCTATGGGTGGCAAACGTTTCTGAACTGTGTTTATAAAACCTCAATCTTTCCTCAGCAAGAACTGAAGACATCTGCATTGGTGTGGAGCAATGTTCTGAAAAGTATTTTTAGTGGTAAAATTATTTAAGTACAACACATAGGAAAACAAAATAGATGTCTGGGTAACACTTTATCCTGATTGATGGAACTTAGTGTTATCATTTTTGTGAGATATGTGAGATAATTGCTATAATATATGAGTCATTGCAACATATGTATGAGTTCATGACTTTTTTTTACAGTGGAAAGATCTAGAGTGGGTATCTCATCACTGTCTGGTGAAGGGACAGACTACATCAATGCTTCCTATATTATGGTAAGTCAGTTAATGTTATTGGTTGAAAAACTATGTCCCATTGTGTAGCTGCCTTCAGAGCTGCCATGTGTCCGAGTTAAGGTGGCACAGCCCTGATTTTGAAAGCTGCTTTCTTCCGTTATTCACTCTGCTTGAAAGAGTTACTTCCCTCGAATATTATTACTGTTATTACTGGCTTTAAGTCGGGTTAAGTGCGTTGCATTTTAGAAACCTGTAGAACCAGAAATCTCATCATAGCTTTAGAAACTGGTAAAGCTAAATGCCACCTGTGGAAGAATCTTTTGAGGTGAACTAAAAGTGTTAACTAACAAGTCAGTTTTTAATGCCTGTACTGTGGTTTGCCTTCCTACCTGCTAATCTTACAGAGCTTTTGCAACTGGCGTAGCCCAAGGCACCATAGCTCATCAGCTTTCCATTATCTTTTTGTTCCCTGGGTTTTCTTCAACTCTTTTCCCCTTCATTAGCCAAGAGGGAGGACTAAGTGCTTCCTGGACATTCAGGAAGGAGGTGGGAAAGCTCCCTGCAGTGCTGTTAATATGTGATCCTTCATTAGGTGCATTAGTGTAAAAGAGCTATTTTTTGTGGTAAGAAGTTCATTTGTGACATCTGTACAAATTAAGAGACCACTTGGGATTTTTGCAAATCTTTCAAGTGTTCTTTTACTTGTTTCAGGTTGCCAGCTCCTCTAGAAGTCTGGTTAACATAGAACGGTTCACGTGTGTTTCTAAGTTAATGTATTTTCATTCTGAGTTGGCTGTTCAAGTCTCCACTGATTACTTTTGTCTTTTTTTGATCAAATTTTTTGCAGTTCTAAGGACTATTTCCATGTAGTTGATTTTATTCTTTTCATCTAGAAAATACCGCAATGGAAGTTTTGTATTCTTCTAATATTCTTCTTGTAGGAAGTCTAGGCTTCTGGCTCTGTCCACTAGAAGCTTCCTTTAGATGTCAATAGTTGGGCATCAATTCTGATTCTGTTGATTTTGTTTTCCAGGGTTATTATCAAAGTAATGAATTCATTATTACCCAGCATCCCTTACTACACACTATCAAGGATTTCTGGAGAATGATATGGGACCATAATGCCCAGCTAATAGTCATGCTTCCTGATAGCCAGAATATGGTAAGTTTCATGGCTGATTGTTATGGGCTTATGTATGAATTTTACTAGTACTACCATTTTGAAATGAGCAGAACATGAGACAATATCTTGGATTTTGAAAAAAAAAAATTAAAAATTAATAATACTGTATTGAGTATAAAATCCCCAAATCCACTAGTGGAAATTTGGAGATCCTTCTCTAAGCATATCACAACTGGCATGAGAAAATATTGAATTATTCCTGTATAATTTATAAAAAGAGCCAAACAGCAGAAGTCACCATTATGCAAGGTTAGTTTTTAATCCAGGGGTTTTACTTTAGTTGTAATATGGCTTCTTCAGCCATTCCTAGGTATGGGGAGAAATATAAGGCTGTTTCTCTTGTTCATCTCCTAAAGTTATAAACAAATGTTTAGCAGGGATTTATCTGTCTCTAAACAGCAAAGGAAGCTCAAGTGTTCATCCTGCATGTGTAATTTAATAACAAATGAATACATTTTTCAGTTAGTAGAAATGCAGAAATATCTGAGCTCTTTTAGCTTGGTACTTAGAGAAATCTTGAGGTGTGAGAGGGCATCATGTTTGGTAATGAGTTTGGAGGAAAGCCGTGCAAATGCTTTGGAGAGTCTTGCATGATTGGGAAAACATGTGCAACCAAGACAATGTTTATTTTTTTCCTCTCATAAAAATTTTTATGAATATTATACTTCCTATAAAATAGATGGATTTTTAAGTTAGCCTTTGTGATAAGGGAGGTTGTTTTGCCAGGAGAAGCTGGTTCATTATGATCCCAGTAAGAAAGGCACTCAGACTTTGTAAAGTATCATTTAAAATGCTATTTATTAGAGCTAACGCTATAAAGGAGAGCGTAGTATAGATAATCTTACATCCCTTCAGATGCTGGGAGCCCCAGGTTCAGCATTGAACGTATCACTGATCAAGGTACATCATGCCATGCATCTCCTGTCCATGGAAGGGTTACCCCCATTTTGGCTATTCAAGCTATTAAAGGATTTTCTTAAAAGGGAACAACCTTGTTCATCATTTCTGCTGTCAGACAGAAAGGATGTTCTCATGAGAACTCCTTGCTGCACTTTTAGATACTCCCAAGGCCACGCAGATGGGGTAGTCAGTACAGGGTGGGAGCTGCCTGTATTCTGTAGGAGCTCAACATTACTTACTTTTATGGCTGCTTTTTGTGTTGTTTTTTTTTCTTGGAGGCTGAAGATGAATTTGTATACTGGCCAAACAAAGATGAGCCTATAAACTGTGAGAGTTTCAAAGTTACAATGATTGCTGAAGAACACAAATGCCTGTCTAATGAGGAGAAACTCATAATCCAAGACTTTATTTTAGAAGCTACACAGGTAACACTGTCATAAACATGTAACTCAGGACTTGATTTGTTAAAGGTAATGCCTACATTTCGTTACATTTTTCTTTGTAAATGAGTGGTAAAGTTCCATGTCCTTGAAGCACCCAGGGAGGGAGTGACCTCTATAGATAATGCGGTGACATGGGGAATAGGGTAGTCCAACCTCCACAGCAGTGGGATTCTGTATCTGGAGGCTGGAACAGGGTGAAAGATAAGAATAAAGAGTCAATTTTTTAACAAATGCTTTTTTCACCCTTTTAGGATGACTATGTACTTGAAGTGAGGCATTTTCAGTGTCCAAAATGGCCAAATCCCGATAGTCCTATTAGTAAAACTTTTGAACTGATCAGCATCATCAAAGAGGAAACTTCCAACCGTGATGGACCCATGATTGTACATGACGAGTAAGAACTGCAGCTTTCTGTTTGTTCTGATGTTTCCCTGTAGAACCATCCCCTCATCTAATTTAAAGTGAAAGCTGCTGAAACAAGGCACAAAGTCTGCACCTAACAAAAGTGCTTTTGCTTCTGTTTCAGCTGCATCAATTACAGAAACAGTTTTGTTTTATCACACTTCAACGTTCTCTTTTCAATTCTGTCATTTTGATACTCCAGATGATTGTTGAGTAGGGCACTGGAGAGGAAATCAATCGGGGCTTCTTTGGCTATTATTGAAAGAAGTAAGGCTATTTAGATGAGACACCTTACCCTTCTCCAGTTCTTTAATAATGGCCAAAAATACTGAAATGTTGAAATACTGAAGGACCTAAGACCTTCAGGATTTGGTTAGTAGAGGATTTTCAACACAACTGTAAGGATGGCGTTTAAAGACTCTCCAGAAATTGTAGCCAGGTGCTGTGAAGGTTGTGAAGGCACTGCTGGGCAGGCCTACTTCAGAACATGTAAAGATCACATGACAGAAATTCATCTTATCAGTTTACCCTCGATTTTCTATTTTCTCCACCTGTAGAAACTTGATCCAGTTTGCAGAGACTTTCTTTTTGTGTTTTGGTGTTTGGTTTTTTTGTTTGTTTTTTTTTTTTACTTTACAAAGGCACGGAGGGGTGACAGCAGGCACTTTCTGTGCATTAACAACACTAATGCATCAACTGGAAAATGAGAACTCAGTGGATGTTTACCACGTAGCAAAGATGATAAATTTGATGAGGCCTGGAGTCTTTACAGATATTGTAAGTAATAAGCAAAATGTGTGCATAATTTTTTCCTATGTGTGGTATTATTACCCTGCTTAGATCTCAGGGCAACATTACGGAACCATTGGCATCTTAGTTTCCACGTGAGTTAATCAAAACTGCTTTCCAGAGGTGCTATAGTGGACCTGTTGCTTATTCCAAAACAAAGTTTTTCCCGTGAAAACATGTTGTGTGGTTATCAAGTGGCCATATTCAAAATGTGCAGAGCTGCCACCATCATCATAAAATCTGCACTCTGTCCTGTAAATGATGGTTTAATTCAGCAGGAATAAATTTGTAGTCCAAGTAGGCCCTGAAGTAGTTACCCTAGTTTTCTATGTCAGGGTAGACTTTGATCTTTCATGATCTGTTGAATGGTCACTTGACACCATTGTCACTGTTGCTTGAAGAAAGAAAAAAACATCAAAAGTATAACAAATAAGAGTTACTTACTAAGTCAGTGTCATACAAATGAAAATTCATCACAGAAATTAAAAACTACGAACCCTGCCCCTTTGGTCAAGCCACTAGAAGTCTGACTGCTGTCAAGCTACGATGGATGTAGTAAGGAGAACACTTTAAGAGCGAAACATTAGAGTTACCATTATCACATTTTTGACAGCAAAACCAGGACATGGCACAGGATTGGCAGATGGATATGTGTCCCCCCACCCTGTGCCCTGCCCATCTAGCTCAGTCTGAGGTGCCTCGCAGACAATGGAGGGGAAATGGGAGCTCTTCCCACCCCAGCAGCACCATAAGGACCTTCACTCCTCTTGCCCTAGGAGCTTCCACCTGGGCCCTTTATCTCAGATTTCCAGTTTCCCGTCCTCCTACTGCCGATTTTTCATGTATCCATCCTAGAATCCAAAATATTCCTCTGCCCTTTCAGAGCATCCACAGTTACCTGGAGCAGTGCGGGTTCCTGCTCTCCCTCCATAGAGCATCCAGCTGTTTTCCTCCTTGCCAGCCCACGCTGTGGTCCAGCTGGCTGCTGGCACTCCCCATGTCACACTGCACCCACCTGAGACCCCCCGCTCCCTCTAGGCAGTGGCCACCTCAGTGAGTCTTCCCACAAAGTCTTGGCTCTCCTCCTACATTTGGCAGGGTCTTCAAACACATAAACAGTAACTACAGGCACCAAAAAGAAAAAAATGCCTCGATGGAATTTGGAGGGCAAAAATGGGAACATATTTCAGGGGGAAAAAAAAAGCCAACAGACTAACAGTAGCCCTAATCCTGACCCCATTCACTCTGTGGGAGCTTTGCATTTGGCTTTAACAAGGATCAGATTCGCACATGCTATTTCTTTTGAAATACAGTTTCTTCCCCTACCTGTACTGTGTTCCTTAGTGTTGTTCTTTGCTTTACGTTGTGTACAGGGGGAGCCATTAGTCAGAAAATTAGTAAAGCTGCTAAGTAACACAATAAATTGTGGAGCACAGTACATTAACAGGTTGACACATCAGCAGTTAATTAATTTTGAGTAACAGTGTTACAAGATGATCTAGTATCGTTATTTCTGACAACACACTGACTAGATCCTCTTTTCTTTTCCAGGAACAGTACCAGTTTCTGTACAAAGCTATTCTCAGCCTCGTCAGCACAAGGCAAGAAGAAAACCCTTCAGCATCTATGGACAGTAATGGCTCAGCTTTACCCGATGGAAACGCAGCTGAAAGTTTAGAATCTTTAGTTTAATTAACACATCAAATTAAACACACACATACCTACATCACACCAGTTACACCTGGAGTTTACCATTGTTTTCAGTTTTATACTTTGGGGGGGGGGAATCTGTCCAGTCACTATATATATATATATATATATAAAATCAGATCCCAACCATTGCTCAAACACAGTCATTTCTGTTACATATGACTCTACTGGAGAACTTTTATCATTAACAATGTGTGCCTTTTCTTGAAAGATTTCTTGTAATACGTTGTTACGTCTGGACTAACTTGATTGACTTTTACAGTGTTTCTAAGAATTGAATTGTGGTATGTTTTTTCAGTATTAGGTTTTGATTTATCTGGCTTTACTTTTAACTTAAAATTATCATATTTATAGATGTTAGGGATTCTCAATTACAAACATGTCATGGGTTGGTTTAGTATTTGATTTATTTGCTGTATTTATAACAATTTACAATTGCTAGAAATGTAACTTTTAATATAGTAGAATGTAAATAAAATACTGTTCTCCATAACATTCAACGTTTTAAGACTTCAGTTAGACATTTAGAATAGTAATCTGGTACTTACTGTAAATACTGCTACTTCTGTAGTGATCCATGGACCAAATTTATATTTATAATTGTAGATTTTTATATTTTACTACAGAGTCAGTTTTCTAGTTCTGTGTAATTGCCTTGTTAAAATGATGTAGTTCAGGATGTTTTTATTTTAACAAATTCTTCTGATATATAACTGTGCATCTTAAGCAATTAACCTTCATATAGCTGCATGTGATTTTAACTTTTTGTGGGAAATAGAAATCATTTGTTTTGAAATGAGAAGTTTTTATGAGAATAACACCTGTACTTGGCATTGTTAAATTGTTTTTACCTATGGCATTGCAAAAATAAATATAAATATTCCAGCCTGTGTTTAGAGGTCTTCCACATACAATAAGAGTCTCCACTGTCACACAGGGGAGCTTTTACTTACAAGAACAAGGACTCAAGGCTGACCTGGAGATGGCTGCTCTTCCCGTGGAACCTGTGAGTTCAGAAGGCACTTTTGGAAAACTTTTTTGTTATTTAATCTCTGCACCACTTCCAGCCATACCTATAGTGTCCACGTTAGCTCCTTTTTTCTAGCCTCTCCTTGCATGTCTCCTAGTCTGGTCACCCACAGGCTAACGGTCTCTCCCAGGCCTCCAGAATTGCACTCTGGAGAGACTTCTCCATTCTGGCTTTGCTTCAGATCATTCATTTAGCTGCTGGGCATTTTGCTGCCTCCTTTGGGAAAGCAAAAGTGAAACTCTGGGAAGCAATAAAGCAAGTAATCTCTGCAAGAACAAAAGCAAAATGGTTCAGCTTGGCCACTCAACTGGTTTCTGTGAACTTCTGAACTGGCAAGAAAAGATCCTGATTGTTCTGAAGGTTGTAGCAATGAAAAGGGTGGAGGAGCCTGAAGCAGAACAGGTCTTTTGTTTAAAACCAACACAGGCCATGAGAGTAGCTATTTCTCACTTTGGTACATATGTCAAAATTTTGAGTGCGGAGATAGAGTTCTGGATCAGAATGACACAGTAATTAAGGGACAGTAACAAAAAATAAGGATAGGAGAAGGCGGACCTGATGTGGTCTTGGAGATATTAGTTGGCTGATGTCCTGAGGCAAGGGTTTGTGAGGGATCTCAGTGCCAGCAGAAGCTCTAGATGCCCTTCGGCAGCGTGGGGTTGAGGATAAGAGGAGCTGCAGCAAAGCCAGAACAAATTTAGGTTTAGAGGAATCTAAACAGTGGAAACGTAAAAAAAAATCCTGGTATTGTTAATATACGAAATGAACGTGAAGGTGCTAGACCAGCAGACAGAGGGGCATAGAATGGGAGAATAGTAGAGCAAAGCAGACTTTTTCCTGCTTTTTTAAAAAAAAGAAAGCCATATAGACAAAATAATCAAAACAATCTAATGCAGTTTGTCTTACAAAACTGTGTTAACGTGTTAATGCACTTGGAGTCTCTGACACTTGACCACTTCTCTTTATAACCACAACAGCACGTCCCAAAGGTTATGGCGTGGCTGAATCCATTGGGCTTGGAGCCCCAGGGGCCCACCAGAGTCAGATGTGGGACAATTTGCCTGTGTCAGCCCAAGTCCCCTTTGCAGGTCTGACCAGGGACCATGCAGGGCACGTGTAACACACACAGAGACACACACAGAGAGGATTCATCACACAGAGAGTAGGAGGAGGATTTACGAAGGCGCAGGGCAGGAGGGGCTGGGGTACTGCCCAGCAGCCTGCTTACAGGCACACAACCCCTGCTACCCCTCTTCTCTCCCCATTTGCCCTTGGTTATTCTTTCCCTGTCTGCCTTGATCACTCTGTTTTTCCACCCTCGTCCCTCTATCTCTTTGCAGATAAACAACCTAATTACCTTTTCGTCATGGGCTTCAGTTTTGTTACAGCCATGAAACCTCTGATGCTGCCACTTAGATGGTCTCAGCCGCACGTGGTATTACCAACACGAGCACCTTGGTACTTCTGCCCTTGCAAGTTTTTTTTTTTTTCCAAAAGGTCTTCACCAGAGTTTGGCCTTCCCTTGCTTAACTCCCCGTGAACTGCCTGTGAGCTGCAGCCGGCTGTCGTGGCACTCCTGGTGACGCCTGTCAGCTGCTCACTCTTGCTCTCTTCAGCGGCATCCCCTCTCGTGCCCCGCCATCCCACAGGATCTGCGCAGCAGCTCAGGCCCGGGCCAGAGCTGGCAGGTTACAGCCATAACTAGTTGATTGAATAATTCAGAAACAAGGGAACCTGCTTTTCTGAGCCAAGACATCTTTGTTCAGGTTTCACACTCCTTTTTTCCCCTGTGGTCCTTGCTGTACCTGCACATCTGCTAATTCTGCAGTCCAGGAAGAACAGGACTGAGGTATAGCTTCTAAGTGAAAGTGAACTTACAGAGCGGTATCCCTAGTGAAAGTAAACACTATTGAAGCATAGGATCTATATTTTTTTTTTGTGTTATTCTGGGGGTGATAAGAGTTTCAAATATACAGAATCTGCTCATTGTCCCAAACAATATGCATTTTTATAACATTGTTGAATTACACGTACCTGTTCTTCAGGGCTTTCAGAGTTCCCTACTGCTTCCTCGGGTTGACCGACGCCTCCTCTTGCATGTCTAAGGAGGACAGCTATATGATATCATTTGTCCCGCTCATTCTGGACACATAGATGCAATTTTTCCTTTCTTAATCTCTAGGGGTGCCTGTATGAGAGAGGTTAATTGTGATCTTATAGCCATTTCCAAACAACATACCATAATCTTCTTACCATGTACTTCTGCACGTCACCATATTATTCACAACATAGGAAACTGTCATGTTCGTGTGCTACTTCTCCGGCCTTTCCTTTAGGAAAATTGGCTTGTACCCTCAAATAACTTTGTGCTTTTTATTTTGAAACCTTCTATTAATGGATTTGCAGTTCCATACAGTTGTACATACAAAGTAGTTTTAGGCCAATTAATTCTACGATGTTTTTCAACTTCTGTGGACCAAAAGCAAAAAAGGAATCCTCCTTTCTAAAATCCCATCTTGATATAACTGTTCCTTTCAACCTAAACTGTTTTGCAGACATTTTAAAATGATAATCCAAAGAATCAGCTGCCATTCAAGGTTTCTTCCAGAGATGTTTGTAATCACATTCATCATCTTAGCATGTTGACAAGTTATTTAAAACATAAGTGCTTAGGATAATCTCTTTACTCACACATATTGGTTCTCATCTAGAAAAAAATAAGAATCATAAAAAAATCTTCTATAATCTTCAACTGTGATGGATTACAGATTTTAATAAATGCGTGTCAGTTCCCCTCTCAGACAAAGGCCATATTCTAATTAATTTTCTTCTTGTAATCCAAGCTACAGACTCAAAAGACATATAGCCTGCCTTTTCAAACTGGGTCAAGTGTGGAAAAGATGTTATGTATCTCCTGCAAGAAGTAGGGTATCAATAAATAATGTCGATTTAAGATTTTTTTTATTTTTTTTTACAAAGCTGTAAGTGTGTGTGCCAAGGAAAACTTGGTGAGCTTCCTCCTAAGAAATCATAGAATGGCTAGAGTTGGAAGGGACCTTAAAGATCATCAGGTTCCAACCCCCCTGCCATGGGCAGGGACACCTCCCACTAGACCAGGTTGCTCAAAGCCCCATCCAGCCTGGCCTTGAACACTTCCAGGGATGGGGCATCCACAGCTTCTCTGGGCAACCTGTTCCAGTGTCTCACCACCCTCACAGTAAAGAATTTCTTTCTGATATCTAATCTAAATCTCCCCTCTTCCAATTTAAAACCGTTACCCCTTGTCCTGTCACTGCACTGCCTGACAAGCAGAGAGTTAAAAAAAAGGAAACTTAAGTAATTTACTAACATCACCACCGGTTTAGTAATTGTGGTGTTGTGATTTAATACCTATGGGAAAGCTTTACAAAAGTCAGCACTAAACGATGAGTAGAAGTCATACAAAGTCATAGCTATCAGTACAGCAGTGTATTAGTTAAAGACCTCGGCATGGCCTTCGCAAAGCAGCTGACTACGCTCGTTAGCAGTGGTTTATCACAGGGCTTTACCTGGCACAGTTCATTGCAGTGTCCAAGGATAACGTGCGCTATTTCAGATGGGTTGAAATTTTCTGTGGCAAACTCTGAGTTCAAGATGAGGTTAGCAAAGCTTAGCTCGTTTCCCTCTCTAATCGTCCTGAAGCAGAAGAACAGCAGGGCTGGGGAGGAGAGGAGCCATGTTCTCTTCGTGGCATTAGAAACAGAAAAGGAGACCCAACTGCTACCCTCAGCCTGAGGCGTCCCAGGTTAGTCTTGGTTTTCACCACTTCTCTGCAGCGGGGATAACGTCTCCCCATCCATCTCTGTTTCACAGGTTTGCGCTGTGGTGGATGGGGGACTCTTTACTTTCAAAAGGAGAAGAGGGAAGAGACATTCAGCCACATTTACCCTGATTCCTCTCAATTACAATTGCACTCTTTTCTTTTTAGAGCAAAAAAAGCAGAAGAAACACCCCTTCTGTCTTACTGAACTCATTCCCTTGTTTTAGCAAAGTCACATCCTGTGACCCTGTAATTAGTCACAGCGGATTTGAGATGGTCTGATTTGCCTTGATAAATTCTGCCGGACTTTCAAGGCTAAATTTCTTTTTTTCTCCCACTCCTCATTAGTTTTAGTCACAACCACTTTACCCCTGATTTTTTTCCCCCTTAAACAGTGCATGCCCTTTGTCCAGCAGTCACACTTTTGTGCTGCAGTCCCTGAAAAGGGATGTAGTTCTCGTCTACAGGAATATCTGGGGCAGAGAGAATGTGAAACATTAAGGCAAGGAAGGGAGCCTGAGCGGAACAGGGTTTGAGCTCCTCCACCTCAGACACTGGCATCTTACCTGTCATGGAGAGCTGGCACTAGAATAAATTCCAAAATGAAAAAGTCAGAGACACAGAGTGACAAACAATCTGTTCCCTGCAGCCTGGTGTGAACAGACAGCTGAAGAGCCTTTCAGCCCAGGCAGCGAGAGCAGAAACCAAACCACGCATTCAGCTGAGCGAGGCCCTCAAGCTGAGACAGGCAGTGGGACACCAGGCTCTCATTTCTCCCCAGGGCACAGGGAGACACTATACATCCACTGTTCTGTACCTTTCCACTTCAGTAGTTGTCCTCGTGCCCAAACACATAGTGTACTAAAAAACTGCATCTCTTCAGATTAAAGCTGAAGATGATATCTAGGTACAGATATATATCTGTATTTATATATAAATATATATAGATATATGGGTGTTAGATGTGGACGCTTAAACAATCCTTGAAGAGTCTTCTCTGGTGAGTTTAGCAAAAAGTATGGTAAGGTGTTTCAGGTACATAGAGAAGTCCACGTGTAGACACCCTTTCAATATAGCCGTCCATGTAAACAACCAAATCCCATTCACATACATCTCATTAGACTGTAAAGATGACATGACAATGAAACACAGGTTATCAGATTTATTTTTCAAGCAATCTTGTGTGTACGATACAATTACCTTTCCAATAATATGCAAAGAGAACTGAGAAGTCTAACCTTCATACAAAAGCTCAGCAATAAATTCATTTAAGTCTAAAATTTGAAAATGAAAAGCAGCATTGCACTGGGAAACAGAAATATATTCCGATACAAAATGTTTCAAAAATAGTAGCAGTGTTTCTTGAAGAAAACACCCTGTAGTGCTTTCTTTTTGTGCTCCAAAGAGATTATATATTTTTTAAAAATTCCAATTTTCTTTGCATACTGCATTTCCTGGGCAGAAAAGCAAGCAAGATGCATGTGCATACAACAGAAACACAACTGCGTGGTTGTGTATTTGTGGGGTAAAGGAGGGAACAGAGAGTTCTCGAGTGAAATCCTGGTCTCACCAAGCACTGGACTGGAAGGCACCGGCAGACACAAGTCTAATTTTAACCCTTAGTTGTAGGCCTTTAATCTACCAAGGGAAGGAGGCAGCAGGGAGCGGAACACTCACTGCAGGCTCCATCCTTACCCCAGCAGCATGTATGCACCAGCCACACAACAGACCAACAGCCTGCAAGGTCAGTGGGAAGCAGAGCAACTTAGCGGAGCCAGGATTTCATCCGACACTCGGAGCATGCATGGAACTGTAACAGCATCCAACTTTTACAGTACAAAAGCATTCAGTGGTTCAGTATAAAAAGCTCTCCTCTTTGACAATAACACTCTGCCCTTCATTCTTCTTTCTCCCTTTGGCTCCTTTCACTCTCCTCTTTTTTGTTGCATTTGCTACTTCATTACCTATGCACAAAGAAAACCCAAATCCGGAGTAGCGAGACTCGCAGATCAAAACTTCAGCTATTCTTATGGCAGCTTTTCCTACTGGGCAGAGCAACACCTGGAATTCCAGCCCCTTGGGACTGTGATAATGGCACTATGCTTCTCAGGAGGTAAAAGGCTGTGCGTTTATCAGCAAAGTGCGCTTGTGAGCAAGGCTGAAAGCAGGCAGCTTCCAGCATCAGTATTCGGCTTTAGAAGAGGGGAGCACAGGTACCAGTGCAAACGGTATCTGCCCACAGCGTTGCACCTCACAGGCCTAACCGGTGACGTCTAAGCCATGCCTGCCTTGCAAGGTGGCATAGAAATCCCTGAGCAAAAGCCACAGAAGCAGCCCTGAACTGGAAGGAAGCAACTGCTGGTTTGTCAGAGAGAAGCTGCGCTCAGGCTGCAGTTCAACCCTGGGCTGACGCAGAGGAGCTGCCAGTAGAGCCGGGCCAGCCCGTCCGGGCAGCGCAGCGCAGCACTTACGGCACACTGGGAAACTCCCATCAGCCTGAAGTGGCACTGTATGGAGTAGTATGGATAGGCTCCCAAATGAAGGCCTCAAAAGCACAACAGCAAAAGGACCGAAGCTAACTCAAACGGTAGTGATTTAAACCTCTAAGCCCACTGCGTTTCAAAGCTGCTTGTGCTACACCGTCTATTCCCTTTGTAACAGTACTTAACCCCGACGAGGCGCACAGTGTAAGCGGAAAGAGTAAACATGTCATTTGGAGCGGCTTCTAAGCACTAACTGCGTTGTGTTTCAGAATGCCCTTCCCAGCTGCAGAGCTGAACGCCCCTGTGCTCCCTTCACGGCACGAGGCGACACGTAACAGCAGGTATTTCAACACATCCCAACCAGCTTCCACTCAGAGACGGGAAAAGGGATGGGGGGATGCTTGCTTTAAACTTCCTCCCTCCTCCAAGCAATTTAAGTTTACATTCATAAGAGAGGGATTTTAAAAATATTAAGATCTAGATTTCAAATATTTAATAACTGAACATTTTCAAGATTTAACAGGATCTCATTTGCTAGTAGTGCAGAATTTCTAAACTATTTCTTGCATATTGTTATTGTGAAAACATTCACAAATACTGTTAAAAGGAAAGACTTTCATTTTAGAAAGACTTTAAGTTACAAGATTTAAAATTTAAGTATCCCTTTCATCTCTGTTTCTCTGATATATTATTTTTACCACATGAACAATCAAACTTAATCAATGGAATTCATTAACCAGGATTTTCCACCACAAAAGAATCCACTAATAGATTTTTCTTTCAGCTTAAATTTGTCTTAATAATAACCCTGTACACTTAGAAGATAAACTCTATTATTTAAAAAATTACTTCTGAGATATTCTAGGAAAGATATAGGGAAAGCATCTGATTGATGCTGAAACATGTACATGAAAGTGTAACAGTTTTAAGAGGAAAATACCACAATTCATGCATCTGGGTATCAACAGTTTCTACGCGAAAATCAGGCGACTGATTTTATGGAAGGCATCATCTGTGTGTGAAACGGCAGGTGCTGCCTTTAGCTGGTCCAAAATTGAGATTCTTAAAGGAGGGGACACACCAAACAAAGCCAAACCCCGATTCCATCCACTGCTTCCAGTTACTGTTTGATAACGCTGTGAGTGCTGTACACGATGCCTTCGGCCCGAACACGCTCAAGTATTGGTCCATAAACGTTCTTTGTCAATGGTATAACCATACCTTTGGCATCTATTTCACCTGAGATAAAGGTAGGAGAAAATAGTATGTTAAATGCTGTACTGGGTTTACCTGGCAAAGCTTTGGCAGCGGTGGGGGTTGTGGGGCGGCCTCTGGGAGCCTGTCTTGCCTGTGACACTAACTGGGAGCGGTCTCCCTGTCTTTATTTCAACTCACGAGCTTTGTCATCTTATTTTCTCCCCCTGTCCTGCTGAGAAGGGGGAGAGAGCAGCTTGGTGGGCACCTGGCAGCCAGCCATAGTCAACCCACCACAAGTACAAAAATATCAGTTTGCAATTATATACATTTTAATTTTTATATTCAGATTTATCAACCTTGGCATTATGTTCTCACACAGCAGCAATACAGTCTCAAAGAACAAGGAAAAACGTTTGAAATAGTAGTATACACAGCTTGAATTTAATTCACAGAGCTGTGAAACTGTGAGTATGTGAAAAGCATCTAAACTTCGAAAGTCTGGGTTTTGTTTTTTAAACTACAAAAAAGACCCCCAAAAAATCCCTAAACCCCAATTTTTTGCTCATTTCAATCATCCAGAAGAATGAATTTCTAAAGATTAAGAGCAAGCAAGGGGAAATCACACTATTACCTTAAACACGGTGATGACCAGGCAGAGTCTGCCTGTTTATATACACACACACAACAATATCAGGTAATATGCCCCAAGCCTCAAATTTGATCAATCCAGAAACGAGCAGTGGAAGTCACGAGGTTGTTCAGCACAGGTATATTTTAGCCAGGTTCACTGTGGTATAATCAATTGTAATTTACCATACCAAAGGTCCCCTCTACAACACTTAAGTGAAACACTTAAGACTAAATTATTAAAAATCTCTACAGATTAAGAAGTTAAGAAGAGTAACTGAGACATCCAAAAATACAGATTAAAAATTCCTGTAAAGATGACAGGAAAAGATTGATTAAATTAAAAAAAAATAATAAAAAAAATTATAATACGTATTTTCAGACATTTCAGAGACACTACACATCTGCTTCCTACAGGCAGGAAGATCCAGAATGATGAAATACTGTTGCTGAAGCCTGAACAGTTACTTACCATCCAGAACCATCTTAGCAGCAATGGCCGTGGGGTATCCTACTGTTTTAGCCATTGCAGAATATCCTTTGTTATCGCCATAGACAACCAGATCAATAAATTTGTCTTCCAAATGACCAGAAGGATGCCTGAGACCTATTTCATTTCTCATAACAATCATATCTCTCTCTCCAGTGCCTAAGAGAAAAGCACAAAAGCTATTCATTACTTGTATTTCAATCATAACAAGATGAGGTTCCTGAGGCACCGTGCATACACAGCATATATATCAGGGAAGTGACTTACGATAGGAACTATTAGCGAGGATAGAATATTAAGATGAAACTAAAAACGTAATGGAAAGAAAAGGATAAATTGGGGGAGTAGAGAACATCACAAGACATTAAAAAACCTAACATGAAGTTTTTTTTAGTGGAGGTGAACAAACTAATCTAATTAAGACTGATAAGAGATACCGCCTTGTTCCACTCAAAGCCATGAAAAAGAAGAATTTCTCACGTACCAAAGGGCAGCTTCATCTCCATGTGCTTTGCAAGAGCCCCCACAATGGAATCTGCTGCTGGAACTGGTTCATCTCCCAGTAGACCTAGCCTGGAGGAAGCAATGAGACATCATTGCCTATTGACAGCTTAGCCTCAGTTTTGCTATTTCCAGCTTGTTCAGCATACCCGTTTAAGAGTCTCAACATGGACCAAAAGGAGCAGAATTGCAATCTTTTATTTTTTTTTAAACCTTAAAAAAAAAAAAAACCACCACTGGAAAATCTTACCATTCCACTGCCTCCAGCTGACTTTTGTCCTTTTCCAGTTTGTTAAATACGGCTTCTTTCAGAACATGGTACTCAGCAGGTGGCTTAATTCCAACCAGTTTGCACATAAGCTCTTTCTGTATCAAAAAAAAAAATTTCCTTGAGGCCTGACATCTGTTCCCACTCCTTTTCAGCCAAGGTTTTGAGAACCCACTGCTCCGCTAAACTCAGTTAATACCCAGGACTTCTGAGAAGACGGGTTGTGCGTACAGGGAAAGGGAGATAGTTTGAGATTTTTAATTGCAACAAGTGAGAATAGGGGTTATTTTGTTCTACAACACTTTGTACCCCACCACTCAGCTGCTTCCTTCTATTTCTTAGTCTTATCCCTTCCTCTGGCAGTGAAGAAAGAACATAGAAATCTGCATAAGCAAGGAACACTGGGAGGATGTCAGGGTGAAAGAGAAGCCACCTGGAGACAGCCAGAGAGTCAGGAACTTAAGGATATCTTTCAGCCGGTCTAGAAATGGAGAACATCCCTTTCAAAAGGAAGAAAACAGACTGATGAGATGAAACAAGACTCTGGAATTCCTGGGAATATATCATCAAAAAGCTTTCTGAAGATTTTAATGTGTATCTGAAGGCCATTTTGTGCCCCCTAGGTGCTAATTACTGGCTTGCTTCATTCACAGCAAGATGGATGATAAACAGAACTACGAACAAGATACACAGCAAACAAGAACTGCAGATCCTGTTCAGAAGCTCAGGTTAGTCTGTCTCCTCTGTGTCCCAGGCAGAGCAGATAAAGGGAAAGTACTAAGATGTAACAACGTTGCTGAGACAAGGTTTGCAGTGAGACTAGTGAATTTATAGTTATTTTCACAGATTACATGACACTGTATACTTATTCATGGAGGCTAGAAGGACTGGAAATTCTAGCCATCTTTGCACAGAAAACTTGAAGATATCAACCCTAAAATTGAAAGTGGACAAAAATAATCTCAAAAAATACAAGTAACTCCAACATGGCAGCCCAAAAACTCCTGGAGCTTGGGAAGATGAGCAGTGCTGTACGTTAGTCAGAGACAAGCAAGACTGGCCCTCTTCACCTTGTGCTTTCTTGGTTTTGAGAACACTCAAGACATTCTTAACTTGAAATAATGGCATCATCAGAAAAATACTGTGCTCTCCTCAGACCATTACACAGCACAAGTCTTTTTCCAGATCAATGCTGATAAAAGCACAAGGAAGGAAACAGGAGACAGATCAGAATTTTGTTCATCTGAGTAATAAACACAGTTACTCGGTCAGGGGTTTGCAAAATGGAAGAAAAAACTTCTCACAAGACAGACAGACAGACCCGACAAGTAATAAGCTGTTTGTCAATTTGGCTGTCTTTACATCATACCAAAATATGAAATTTCCTGTTTTGCCCACAGAGAGAACCAAAACTTTGATTGTCATATGTAACAGCAGCACATCACAGGAGTCATACCTTGGCTGAAATTAAGACGAAGTGAGGCATCAGTAAGCAAGACAGAAAAACAGAAAAAAATTCTAATATACTCATTTACGCATGATCTCCTACTTCCTGATGCCCCAAAAAATACTTTTACACTGAAGATCATAGGCCAGTACCAATATGGACACAATATGCAAACTCACATTACTAAAGGATAGATTCTGACTAACATAAAATTTAAAATAATTCATAAAAATATTGTAGGGGATGTCTGAGGGTCACCTAGCCTAACTCCCTACTTGAAGCTGGAGTACCACCAGCACTCAAGTCAGCCGTGGCTTTGTCTAGCTGAGTCCTGAAAGCCTTCAGTGCCTCTCTGGAGAACCTGTTCCAGCACTGTATTACATTCCTGCTGAAGAAAATCCTCCTAATTTCCAGGAACAAAAAGCTGAGAAGACAAGGATGCAATGCATGATTCCAATCACTAAGCACATCCAATCTTAGCAATAAGAAACACATTAATAAAACAGAGGAAAGAAGACAGAGTAATCAGAGCAACTCACCCAGGTCAGAGGCGGTGTGGATGAGCTTAGCAAAGGATGAGGATCCGGGTTAATTAAACCTAGTTTTACAAAGCCTCTCATAGTCTTAGAGTACCCCTGAAATAAAAGAATAACATAGTTAAAAATAATAATCACTTGAAACTGAGGTGAATATTTCTCCTTGGTTTGAGTGTAGTGGTGGACACAACCATGGTAGTGTTGAGCATTATTCCCATGGGAAGGCAGCCA
Organism: Limosa lapponica baueri; assembly: GCA_002844005.1. Taxonomy (NCBI): domain Eukaryota; kingdom Metazoa; phylum Chordata; class Aves; order Charadriiformes; family Scolopacidae; genus Limosa; species Limosa lapponica. The sequence goes on along the minus strand of KZ505704.1, from coordinate 481,645 downwards.
CAACAGCACGATGCCAATGGAGTCACTGCTACAGAGCGGTACCTTCCCCAGTTCTTCTCCACCCCTCCCCCTACTTTTTCAATACCCTCTTTAATGACTTATTACTATCCTGCCATCAATACTTCCATGGCAAGTAGCGTTGGTTGATGAGATCAAAGGGCTAGGCTGGCCAGCAGTAGTTCAAACTCCAGCAGGTCATTACAGAGGAGGTTGGATCAGCCAGCTGGCCCCTAAACTCAGCTCACCCCAGTTTTACACCAGTGTGATTATACGGACATCAGACAAACTGATTTTAAAGATAAGAATCCTGTGTGTTTGTATCTTTCCACCAGGAATATCAGAGAGACAACCAGGACAGCAGTGGAATGGTATTTAAAAGGAACTGCAAAGGCTGCAATAGACTGCATGATAAGAAACTCCCAACTGGTTTCTGCTCATTTTTGTTTGTATCCCATTAACATTCCCACACAGCTGCTAGATACCTGAAAACACTTACATGCAAGTGACTAGTAACACTGTAAAAAAGCAGAACAGTGAAAATAAAGCACCCTGAAAGAGGGCTAGGAATAATTAGGAGCCACCTCCACCAGCACTAGGTTACCAGCTCAGATGGCCTCGCAGCGAGACCCTTCTGTGACACCTCTTTTAAAACTGACTCCACAAGCTACCTGAAGTTAATCTGGAAAAGGCACCCTGAGGAGCTGTCAGCCTCGGGACTGAATGGATTGCTTTCTGCCCTGCGACACAGCAGCACCTGCAAAGGGCCAGCATTCTCTTCTGCCCTGCTCAGCACTGGGCACGTAGGTACCACACAGGCAGAGGCACGGCAAGCTCTTCCACGCAACCCTACCAACATCACCCCAACCCAAAGGAACAGACCTGCTTTGGGGGTTAAGAAAACAGCAGTAACCAGAGAAACATCATTCTTGCAGCACACCGATAACAACTCTTTGTGTCAGCCTGACATCTTTGCTGTTCCTTGTGCTAACGCTTGCACAACAGAAGAAAATTTTACCAGGCACCAAATGGAAGAGGAGATACTGTCATATTAAGCCTTCCTGACGAGACAGATGCCTTCCACGTATTTTTAGCTTCTGAACAAGAGATTGTATCTAGACTGACAAAGAGAGCTATTGCAATTTGTAACCCTTATTCCCCGACACTGGCCTTCCATCTTCTTTGGCTAAGCAAGGCTCCCTCCTTCCCAGAAATAAGGAAACAATTGTGTGGTATTGCAACAGAGGAATTAAGAAGGAAAGGACATACACACTCCTCAAGCCATGTACAGAACAACAATAACTTAAACCTTGACATAAACCTTAACTCTATAGACATATCACAACATCCATAAAAGCCTTTTCAAACCTTCAATATTGTTTCTTTTTCAAACCTTCAATATGGTTTTAGGTTTATTCCTTCTCAATGTATTTTGACCAACAAAATAATTAAAAAAGAAATCTGAAAGAAAAAACACTATGTTTTCGTTCTGCTTTGTGCACCTAACAAACAAAAGGAAAAGAGTCTATCAGTTAGAAGGAAAACACATTTATCTCTTAACATTTCAGTTAACTGACAAAAATGTTAGAGCTGCTCAAATTCAAGGTTTCCAGTTACTTAATGAAAAACTCTCTCAGTTTGATGGAAAACAATAATTTTCTGTAAGATTTTTACAGCATGTTTTTCAAAATAATATAAGCAACAAACTGTAAACTCAACTTTTATCAACTTTAAGAGAATAGATCAATTCTTAAAAATACGTAACAGCAACACACATCATACAAACCCATCAGATTTTTTTTTTTTAAATCTTCTACTGATCTGACACCAAATACAGAGTCAGAGAAAAAAAGAAACACAAACACAGACTATGCAAGCCAACTGACCAGCTGTCAAAACCAAGTTAAACTATTTTTTTGGTTTGCAACAAATACCTATTAAATAAACCAGGTAAAGCTAGATTAAAAAAAATGAGAAGTGATTTCAGTCATCTCTCAGTTGGGATAGTGGAGAGCTCATAAATAGCAAGTATACAGCTATAAAAGGCTGACTTTTAAATACACAGATTTCTTGAAATGACAACATTCATCTCTTGAGGAAAACAATAATTAATAACAACATCAACAACTACTTACTTTGTATCTTAAGGTGCCTCTCAACAAAGTGCGAGCTGTCTGAATACCATACGGCTCAGCATATTTTGTACTGTCTCTGTTAGGAAAACCTTCAAGATTTAATCCTGGGAAAAAATCCATCGGAGTAACAGAATCAAGTAATGCTCCTCCAGCTGGAATATTGATAATCTAAATTTTGTGAAAGAACAGCGATATTATTTCGGTGCAGTGTTATTTAATTTGTTTTACAATAGAAAAGATGAAAAATGCACAAAATAGGAACAATATGCTCAGTGTTTCTGGTTCAAACAAAGGTGCAATCTAAATAAAGCAGTTGCACAAGCCATTTAAGCGTATCCTGTGATGGAGGAGCACGCACTATGTCAGCCATTACTAATCAAGGGGCTAAAACAACCCACATCCTTCTCACACACACTGTTAATTCCTGCTGCGCTTACAGTAAAGTGGCAGGTTCTCATTTCACTTACATTAGTGGATTTTTGGAACACCTCCCCAAACTATACCAATGTGAAGGGAGATTCTGCTCCCTGCTTTTTGGTCAATATTTTTACACTCCTTTTTTTTTTTTATGGGGGAGAAGAGAAGGCAAATGTAAAGAGAAGGATGGGGGTTTGATTCCTTTTTTTTTTAAAGATTAAAATAAATCAGGTGCTATCACACTGATAAAAAATTGCTGCCCATATGTATCTTTACTTGCAGCTACAAAGCACAGAGAGAATGCACCGTTGAAGGCAAACAAAATAAGGTTGACTAGTTCTATTATCACTCCCAACCAAAGCCTTGAACCCGGCTTCCTTCAAGCAGCTGATGCACAGATCTGCTCTGCAGCATCAATACAAACTCATTTGGTGACTTCTGAGCGAAGGGGCAAGGTTTCCATTTAGAAGAAAGACTAAAGCAGCGAAGTCTGCAGCAACACTGAAAGATCTTATTGTGATTGTCAGGCAAGACACCAAAGTGGAAGAATCCTGCACAACAGTCAAAGACAGCTAAGAATTTAGCGGCAAGGAGGGAAAATTGCACAATTTACTGACAAGCTCCTATAGTGTTCTTGTAGTGAATCATTCATATGCATGATCTAATTTTTCCTAGCAATGGGTGAACCAGGTCAGAATTAAATCAGAAACATTTTCACATTCTCCAAGAGACCCTTTCTTTCTTTTTAAATAATTATCCAATGTACAGTCCCTGAATTTCTCCTTTCTTACTGCAATAAGAACACTAGAGCACCAAAATGTCATCATAAAACATCTCAAAAGATTTCTCCATTTTGCGGATCAAAAAGTTTAGATAATTAGCTAAACTTTACAGTGGTTATACAAGGCAGTCTCCTTGACATTTGAAGAGCCCCTGCTCAGTAACTACTCTGAGCAAGTGGGAGTGATCGAACAGATAGGACTGGAAAGCAGAAATGTGATAATGGTTTGCAATAGCTTTGCACAAATCAGTTTTAATCTTTCCATAATACAGACGCAGTGATATTTGCTAGGTTAAGTCTACTCTAATGACTCCTGCACAAACAGCAAAACAGAGCTTATATAAAACACATCAGAAAGCACTGTACACTTTCACAAAATCCACTTAGTGGGTTACTGGTATTACAGATTGCACCAAAAGAAAAAGAAATCAAGAGTTCCATACTTGCACAGTGTACAGCAGATTTAAGCTGTTTGGTTTACAAACATGACTACAGAAAAGCAAGTAGAAGGATGCACTCTCACTTTGTTTCACAGAGCCACAGACAGGGCAATTAAGTGGCAAAAGCAACACACAACAGGAATGGAAGCTGAACCCAGAACACCAACCTCAATCCAGTGCTTTAGTCATTAGAACATGCTCCTTAGTTGCAATCAGTTTCCACATAGTAAGAATTAAGCTGGCAGCAGCCATGCACCATCACCTTCCAAACACAGGATTAAGTGATGTATGCAACTTGCTTAGGCAACTGACTGTCACTGGCTTGAAAGTAAACACAGCACCTTACAAATCCCCCTTCCCTCCTTAGCCCAACCGCCCTTAGCCATCGCCTTTCTTGTCTGACTTCAAATGGGAATGTTAGGATTACTTCACCTCTCCGTTTTTCAAATACGTAGCAGACTGAACTGTATTCAGTAACACTCCTTGTGGGCTCCAGCTGAACTTGTATCTCAGAGGATTGTCAGAGTGCTCTGGAGCTGGTAGGCCACCGCAGAAAGAAGTGTAGGATATGACCTGTCAGATTTATCCACAGGAAAGAAACAATGAAGATAAGACAGACCAGTTTGCGAACAGTACAGCGTGACCCTGCAGAGTCCCCAATAGGTCCTAAACTTTCTGTTGACATTATCTCCCAAATGGACCAAATCAGAAGATCTACAGTGGACAGGGGAAACCAAAAGAATTTCACCAAACAACAGTGTCAAGCTGTGACACTGCAGGCGCTGTCTGTAAAGAAGAGGAGACCAAAACAAACACTGGAGCAAAGCCATCTTAGTTGATGGTCTCACCAATTTGATTAGTTGGCACCAAATCCCAAGAATCAAGAAAAGTATGGTGTCCAGAGTCTGTTACACATCAGTGACATGCCCAAGAACTGGGTGGTGTTAAAGGAACAACTTTACTAATAAAATCTCGGCAGAACTATGCACTGCCTGTCAATCTTACCGTAGCACCAACTTCTTTTGCCTTGTCAATACATTCCATCGCCAACATATGGTCAAGACCGGGATCCAAACCCATTTCGCTGATAACTGTAATACCAGCAGCCTCTACGCTGAAAACAACAGAAATGCAGATCTGTCAGAATATTCACTGTTACTGGCCTTTTATTCAGGAAATCTGTTTAACAAGGGCCCAATGAATTTTCCCCAACACGGTAAGTTCTGGGCTTGTGGAAAAAAAACAGGCAAGTAGATGTTAAAACCTGAACAGTTACAATTGTCTATGAGTCATTCTAGCCTTGGTTTCTCCTATTTTGCTGCAACTTCTAGGGGCTGGAGGAAAAAAGAAATTCCTACCAGGTACTCCATAACCACATTCTCCTGGACAGTGCTATAATGCAGGAAGGTAGCAACGCAGAGGACAGCACAGAGCTCGTCATAATTGCCTTAATGAGCTCCTGTAGGGGAGAGATTGAAAAGCCCACTTTCCCAAGTTACAAACATTTCTTTTTTCTTCTTTTAAGCTGCCTACACTCTCAGAGCAGCTCACTTATCACCACAAACTGAGGTGATTTGTTTTATTTTCAAAATCACTTTGTGTTTTGACAAATGAGATGTCTTTTTTTTTTTCTTCTTTTGAAAGCATGGTAATATGTGTGTGTCACAGCAAGAAGGGGAGGAGAGGCCCCTAAACCTCCCTCATTGCCTGCAACTCTGGTTCTCTACTTGTCTAGCTTTCTCTATTTTCTCTTTTGTAGAGACACAGCATGTACAATTCTCTTCTCATTCACTTGAATTCACTTCAGAGTTTCCATCACTGTGACCAAAAAAGCACCTAGATGAAGCTCCATGCCCAAAACAACTTCCAGTCATATAATAAGTAGGACAACAGAAACATTAAAAGTTAGAATTGTCACCAATTTGAGACTAATATAGTGGGCTTGTTCAAAAGACGGTGGCATGAAGGAGGATATTCTGTAGATACAATAAGCCAAAAATGAATTTTTATTAGGGGAATGTGAAGGATGACAAACAAGCTTGCTGTCACTGGTAGAACAGGACAGCCCAGCTGCTCAGTTTGAATATCAGCCCAGCTCAAGCATCCTAACAGGTTTGAGGGGAGAGGGGAAGGCACATTAACATGGAATAAGATGGGGCACATGGAGAACAGTACATTTCAGCGTTTAGAGCACTAATCTGACCTGACTGGGGTATGAACTCATTTCTCCACTCTGCCACAGCCCCCACATGCAACTTTGGGGAAAGGTACTTAGTCCTCCATCACAGAAAGGGAAGAAGAAAGAATGCAAAAAAAAGTAATTCACAATAAGCATTGCAGGTGTAATGGACTGCAAAATATTCAGACAATGCATTAAAGAAGGAAGCAACACCAGGGTGATGCTACTGTCATACCTACCTCTCCTGGAGTTCTTTCATAGCTGGTGTTAAGTAGCTGGCTGTTACCAAGTTGACTTTGTTGTCAATACACTTCTTAGCAACCAGAGGATGTGCTGAATAAGGCAGCAAACTATAAATGAAGGAGAATTATGCAACATCAAAATCCAGCCACTTACTTACGCTGTTACTGGAAAGACACTCACAAACGTTTTTTGTATGCCTACAAAAAGGTTCAAGTAAATGCAACAGCCACACCTGCCTTGCCCTGAGCAGTTCCATACCTACACAAGTGCAATGCCACCCTTTCAGAAGAGCATTGTTGGATGCACTCAGAACAGGGTGCAGGACCATAGGGAAGTCATTCTTTAGACAGCATCTTTTGTCACACTTCTCTTTGTAAAAAACAAACCACTGACCTCTTTTCAAGGCCACCTTCTAAACAGGCATGCTGGGGGTTTAGAAGATGCAAAACTGTAAAACCATCCTTGAGAAAGCTTGCGTTACAATGATCTTGCTGAAGCATTTTGTGAAAAGCATGCTCCACACAGAAAGGAAACAACACTCATGACATCCAGGGCAAGAGGGACAAAACGGCAAGGACTATGAAGTCATTTTCTCCCCTGTTTCAATACCTGGAAAGAGATCTTTTCTTAACGGGATATTTAGGGGAAATGATCAAGATGTCAGAACTTTGCCTGCTCTTGGAAACGTGCAAATTTGATCCCCTCACACTAAGAAGGCTGTCCACATAATTGGTGAACACTTCTAAAGAGATGCTGCAGTCAAAGCCCCTTTGAAAGTCCTGATGTCCCGCTACCCGAGAAGGCAGTGGCCAGCTGTAACTATTTGCATACACAAATATGACCCCAGTTCCCGGGCATTAGAAAAAAAGTTACCATGTTGATTTAGATCAGTGAACTAGGAGAAAGTTGAGAAAGCTCAACTTCAGGTTGAGCCTATCATGTTTTACACAGAATTCTGACCTGATCACAAGGTCGTGATTCTTCACCAAAGAGGACAGCTTTTCCTCGTGCTTAATGACATCCATATGAACTGAAGTAACGTTGCTGTATTTTTTCGTCAGTTGTTCAAGTTGTTCCTTCATGACAGATGCTGTTTTAAAAGTAAAACACACCGTTACCTAAAGATGAAGGAAAGTCCAAAGCACTCCCATGTATAATTGTGCTTTACACACACCTCCTTCCTCCCAAAGAGAAACAGTTGTATGGATTGTTTTCCTTCACTAAACAGTTGAAATCAGGCATAAAGCACCTTTCTTGCCCTAACACAGTCAATTTTATTATGAATTGCCAGTGTCAAGCCATAGCAGCTAGAACTCAAAAACAAGAATCTACAAAGAATACCTACTCTCAGAAGTGAAGAACCACTCACTGTTAAAATTGTGTAATGAGAAGTTATAACCAACTTGTAACTAGCTTGTAACTTCATTGATGGACTTAAAATTAACAGAAGTTTTGACAGCAGTTTTCCAGTCAGCACACTAGGTCAAAAAAAATTATTTATGCAAAACTAGAAGTCATCTCCCTTCTTTTCCACTCTATGAAGAAGTAGGTCTAGAACACGAGATAAAGGATGTTAAACCTATCTTTGTGCAGTAGGACACCCCAGAACCCAGTGGCTCGCTTGCGTCACGTGCATGTGTCCTCCCGGCATGGTTTTGCACAGCAGCACTGTTTACATTTGCCAGGTAACTGATCATTCACATGGTGGGAAAACGGATAAACTAAACAGAAAGAACACTGAAGTGTTTTTTAGAGAGAGGGGGAAAATGTCTGCTGAATATCTTATAGGCTACGCAGGGTTGTGATCCACCCCAAAAGCATACTCCCATGTCTTTAACTCTGACCCCTCACAAAAACCTTTGGCAAGGTATATTCTATGTTTAAAAAAACACAGATACTGGGAGGTTCAGTCTTTGATATCTCAGATGAACACCTGTCACTCTTCGGTAAATGCCAAAATGTACTGAAAAAGACATTACAAATTTTCAAAGAACAAGTGACCAAACCAGTGACAGAAGGATAAAAGCAGATTCTTTTGGAATCCTTAGAAATGCACTGTTGTCTTGGATCTAGAAGCAGATCAACTAAAGAAAGTGTGTGAGGGTTAAGAACGCAAATAACAGTCACAGAAGAGGGATGCTTGGGTGTGTATGTTCAGGCTCAAGAAAATTTTGAAGATCACAAGAAAGCGGCAAGAGCTGTAATAAACACTTCTATTGCTATAGGAGACTACTGCCATCAGCACTTACCACTATAAGGAAAGCAGAACTGAAAAAGAGATCCGGGTTAAAGCAAGCAGTATTAACCACATCTAACTGCCAGGGAATCAGTTTCCTGTCCCGGCTCACCATGCTGCCGGCACAAGGGCGGCAATGGGAACACAGCCAGGAGAAAGGAGTGGGCAATGAAGGCAGCAGGTAGGGCACAGGCTTATGGAGAATTAAAATCATCTGTGTCTCTAACTTAAGGCCTTATTTCCTTACGGCTTTTCCAAAGTCAATGGGAAATAAACATTGCCAGAGGGTGATTCTCCCTACCCTAATAATCAACCTGTGCTGAGAGAAAAGAGCTGGGCAAAATCATCTACAAATTCAAACCAAAAAAAAGTTGATGACATGAAGATTTCCCAATTAGGATTTTCATCATTTGAATTTTAAGTGGTGTAGCCTAACAGTAAGGAACCAAATGTGGCACTGCGATGTGCATTTTATGCTTTCTTCATCTACCTGCCCTCTGTCAAACATTAGACGAGTAACTTCCTTGTGTCTCTTTGCTTCTGAGTCCTTTTGTGTGTGTGCTGTAGAAACTGCACACCCAGATAAGCTACCCAGATAAGAGGGACCTCCTGTGTTTGCACAGTGCTTGGGAAAACAGATCTTTCAGTTCACCTGGTTTCCCTTTCTGCAGGGACTAGATGCAGCCTCCATACTGATGAGGGGGTGGACACTGCACATTGCTGCAATCCTTCCCTCTTCACCGCACCAGGCAGTGCTAATAACGAGGGTGCAGCTTTCTTAGAGTTCCCTTCTTCTTCCTAGGAAATCTTTTCCATGGGGTTAAAAGTACTATGGTTATCACCACAAAGTGCAAAAAAAGCAAAAGCAGCCAAGTATGAAAATAGCACGAGGAGGAAAAAAACAAACCAAAGCAACAACAACAAAAATCAATAGAAATACAACGGTAAGTTTTAAAGGAAGCCACCTCCCAGAAAAGCTTCTTTCAGGCAACACAGCCTGGGTTTTAGAGCTGAAATCACAGAATGAGAGTGCAGTCAACATCAAGAGTACAGAAAGGTGTTTTTGAGATGCCCAGCCTGAAATACGCTACAGATAAAACCAAAACAGAAAAATAAACAAGCATGTGGGGCTGATGGGAAGGTCAGGGTCTGAAGGTTTACCGCCACAGTACTGGTTGTAACAGTAACAGAGGCTTCACTCATACGGATGTCTATAAAAACAATTTCATCTTCTTGTTGTGTGAGGCTGAACACCCATCCCAGCACCAACAGAAGTGACTGACTAGCTATAAAACGAATCCCAAGCCTAAAGCAGGCTAGAAAGAAAAATACTTCTAGTTTCCCTACAGGTTACACATGCAAACAGCAAACCTTTATTGTGGCTATGTCATTTTCAAATTGATTGTATAAACTCCAAATGCTCAGAACGCTATAAAATCTTTTTCTGTTGTGCATAATAACAAAGATTTTCTTTATCTGTTCTCAGAACCAGATCCATTTATTACTTATAAGAAATGTTCTGCCACACTAGCAGGTTTAAATTAGACATAATTTTTCAATGAAAAGCAAGTGAAGTCTTACATACCAACTGTGATGCCAACGCTGGAATCTCTAGTGAGATATTCAAGTACAGGGCCAGAAACGTAGCCAGATCCCAACAACAAAACCCTCTTCTTACTACCCATCTTCAGCGACTGAGCACGTTCCCTAGGAGGTGTTACAGGCAAAATTAAAAGTAAGTATGTTTTAGTAAGTCTACAAACCAAGAGCTGTATTCAGACCAAGAGCCAAGTTCCTGGCTATCCAACCGAGGACTGGGCAATCACTGTCTAGTACTGCTTCCATTCTTCTGCTGCATACCTTCTAGTTTCTTTCCTCTAATATAAACATGATCAAATCCATCAACATCTCCACTGCTTCTCCAGTTGCTACTGGCGGTTCAACAAATTTCTCCCCAGCTGTCATTATATTTTTCTGAATGGCCAAATTACTGGAACCTGATCATTTGAGGACCACCAAGCTGTCTGTGTCATGCTGGGCTGTCAGAAAGGGATTCCAGGCCCTGCCTTCCTCCCTTTACATCACAGGCAACTGTTAAAGTACACAAAACCATGCTGGTGAAAGCGTATTTTAGGTAAGGTATACTAGGTTCATATTAGTCCATCATAGGAACATGATAGTCATAAAAGTAAAAAAAAAAAAGCTAATGGCCAATTAAGAAATCCTGTTTGCAGACAAGAAAACTCAGATTTTAAAACCACCAGAGTGCTTCAACCAAGCTTCTACTATTCTGCTATACAAACTTAAGAAGCAGCTCTCCATATAAAACTTTCCATATAAAAGCTATTCACATCAGATTTTGCATTTCTGTTTGCCAACCAGAATAACAGAGTTCAGCAGTTGTTTAAATATGCCCTCATAAATGCATAAATTATAGCAGGAAAACTTCATTTTAGTAATTTCTAATTATTTTTCGTTTTAGCTTAAATTTGCATTAAGTTGTAAAATTAGGATTGTAAAACTGTTTGTCTAAAGTATTATCACTATGCAGACAAAAAACTATTTAGCAAACAAAAAAAGTATTTCTTAAAGTGCTTTTTATTGTTTAAGAAAAGGAGTTAATTGCCCTATCTTTTAACCAAGTTAATGGAGAATAAGGTTTGGCTTTTCTTAGTCCAAATCCTGAAAAATACTTTCAATAATTAGGTAGGATCTTCAAAGATACAGACTTATGGGAAACTTCATATGCATATAAGTAAGTTCCCCAATTTCTCCTTTATCTACTGAAAGTTTACATGGGCATATAGTGCACTGTGGATTATGCCACAGAAAGAAACCTGACCTCTAGCTGATGAGCTCATGTCCACTTTGCTTAAAGCTATTGTCCTTAGAAGAGGACTAACCATATATCTACTAAATAATGTTTGTTTCAGGCCTTTCTGGAGCTGACATGGCATCCATAAGTCAATTTTCAGTTGTGTTTTTTCAGTTCAAAAATGGCCATAATAACAAAGGATGGCGTTGCAGTCAGACAGAGCAGTACCTAACAGCATGACAAGAACGGTGTTGCATGACCTAAAACATGGCATGAAGTACCTGAGTACATTTGGGGGAACAAGGCCTCAAACAATAGCATCAAAAGACTACCCTGAGTGAAGTTAAATCAATACCAAATACATCTATATCATCTGTCTGAAGAAAATTTGTTATGGAGACAGCCTCTTGAGGTGGTCTACCAAACAGCACACAACTAAAATCACTGTGAGCTGCCGTCTTTGAGAGGCAAACAGCATGTTACATTGGGTAGAAAACACACCTATAGCTCATCATGCACAAGTTCATAACTAGAACTCCCAAAGTTCCCAAAGGAAATTGGAGAAGTTTGGCATGCAAAAGTCAATACACTATGCTTTCAGCGCACAGCGCATGCAGTGCTTGTGCTCAGACCAATTTCAACTTTCACATGATGCACAGTATGGCTGGTGCTGACCATGAACATGAAGCCAGAGGTACCCACTTACTGACAAATTTTTTCATAGGTAAACAATAGGTGTTTATTAACAATAGGGAGCAAGGGGAAGGGATTCCCAGGTTATTTATATTTTTATTAGCTTAATCCACTCAGTGCTACTTCTTTCACGTCACCACTGGCTGGTAACTACTGAGACAGGGTATGGATGAAGTGGTAGCCAAAGCTGTAGCTTCAGGACTGTAATGAAAAGTCTGAGAGTCTCACGGAGGCAGCCACAGAACAATGCTATGCAGCACAGCACTTGAGCCATACTAGAGGAAACTAGATTCAAGGTATATTGGAGAGCCTTTTCCTTTCAGCCATTCCTTTCAAAGGACTGGATGTTATATCCATTTTAAAAGGGCAAGGAGTAACGGAATAATATTGGCATGTGGCTGTTTTCTGCCTCTGGTAAAATCATCTTCATAATGTAAGAAAGAGAAAAATGACCACTTTCTTAGTTTCAGTATAAGTTACTAACAACACATGTTAATGATTTAGGCAACGTGCATCAAGAAAGAAGGAAATCATCAAGCTAGGAGGCATTTAGACACAGTACAAGATAGCAGTATAAATGCAAAAGGGGAGATAGAATGCAGACAAGTTTTTTTTTAAACCCTTAACCAAACAAACTTTAAGAACCTATACATTACCTGCTCTCCCTCAGTTTCTGGATATATTCATACTTAGCTGTCAGCGAGCCATTGGATGCAATCACTGCCTGGAAATACATGAAACAAATTTTGAGGGTTTTTTGTACCTGTACGTTTTAAAACAGAGGAAGACAAGCAGAGTGCCAAACTGCAAAACTTACATCTCGAACAACAGATGAGTAATTCTGGCTTTCAAGAGGTTCTGAGCCTTCTGACACCAGCTGTAGAGATAAGTTAAGTTATTTGAAATTGGGTCATTTTATTTCCCATAATTTTTTTTCAGAGTAAAACATGAAGATTTTAAGCAACATTTAAATGCATGCAACGATACCAATATTTTGTATATCAGAGATTCTCCTGGCCCTGGTCAGTTTCATTTGAGTGACTGTGAGTGATTGTTGAATGCCCCAAGAAAATCAGATTTAGACATCTACTGCAGGGTCCAGGAGCAATGAACTACCTGCCAGAACCTGATTCCTGCCTACAGAAAGTGTTCCTCACAAATACCTAAGACATCCAGGTCACTAATGTCTCGTTCACATGTAGCTTTTTGAAGGTATTGCCTCAAGATTTAGAAAGCTTTTTTATTTTATTTTTATTTTCTAAGTACAAAGTCAGTTATGTTCTACAGCAGATTCATTTTGAATGTATACAGGAGACCAGAAAAGCAACAAACACGCAGACCAAAGTCCGAGTCTTTTACCTTCTTGTTGGACACATAAGACCTTACCATCTCTTCAATATAAGGGAAAAGCATGTCCCCAAAGTACTCTGTTGCTTCTACAGGAAGCTGTGCTGGCAGATTGTCAATGGAACACATCAGAATCCCCGAGCCTTCAACGCTGAAAGAGAGAACATAGCTCTTCTGAACTACTTCTCCTTGGTACCTGAGACACAGCACCTTTCAGGAATGTTTTAAATGTATGATTTTTCAATAGAATGTTTCACTGTACAAATTACAGAGGAAAGCAATAAAAATTAAATCGTTCTCCCACCTGTCATGAATAATATGCTGGTCAGCATCATACATACAAAATGGACTGTCAATTGTTGTACACTCCGTCATAAATTCTATAGAACCTCCCGTGTCTGCTGAAATGTCACATATTGCCAGAAGTCTAAAGTGATTAAATAAAAACGAGAAAGGAATAGAGCATTACCCAGATTACTAAGGAACATACATATTAGAGATCACAAGTTAACTAGAAATAAAAGAAACACAAGAAAATCTAACATCAGACTTGTGGTTTCATTCATCTTAACCAATTTAGAAGTCAACACAACACAAACAATGACCTCCAGGAACATAATGGAAATCTGGCCCTACTGTAGTCATAAGATTTCCACTCACATCAACAGGATCTGTATTTTATGTGTAACTTTTCAAAGACCAGGATAATCCCTTCTTCCATCATTTTTTCTCTGTATTCCATGTACTTCCAATGCCTCCCATTCATTATCCACCTACCAATTCTCCTGAGTTGTCCCTGGGCAGTCCTGCGCTAGAATAACTTCATCATCGTAAAGGGAAACCTAAAGGGGTGGCTGCCTCCTTTCAGTTCACAGGCAGCTGGCACAGGTGAAGCATTCGTTAGCCTAACTCACAATCTCTGGCTCCACTCCAGGTTAAGGCTTAAATTCTTTATTTGTCATGTGAGAGAAAGAAAGGTGTCAAGAGTGGGCAAAGAAGAGACAAAGACCTGCTTCCTCAGCAGGATACACTGTCATATCCTCTCCAAATCTATCCCCAGGCCAGTCTCCCAGAGAATTATTACAAAGGGTTATTAGAGAAAGGGTGGCTCCCACCCACACTGAAAGGAGACTAACCCTGGGTTTCCACCCCGTGTTGCATCCTTAAAGCTATTCAGGCTTGTGAAGCATTCCCACTACCTGCTGCAGAAATCAGAGCTGCTAAGGAACAGTTATTGATCTTGTACAAATCAAATTGCAGGGCAGGAAGAACTTAACCAACAAACTCTGCTCAGGCAGAAAAACTTCTAGCAATAATGGTGCAGTAGGTACATTTCCCAGCTGTCACACTGTTTGTACTGGATTCTGCACAAAGATCAATGGCAGAAAGACAGCCAATACCTGCCAATAATTTGTACTGTGATGTTTTCAAAACCTCCAAACTGTGAAAATAAGACCGCAAAGCTCAGAAGAACGAGAGCAGAATCAATGGGGCATTTTGCAACATGCAAGAGGAACAACATATGAAACAGAAACATTTGGTAGATACTGTGGTGAAACTGCCTAACATTATGACATAATCATGGTGCTGCAGAATTGTTACGAGCGAACTGAAGTGTCTTACTTGTGTGGTAACACCGGACAGCCCTCTGTTGCACCACCAGCAGATCTAACTGGCACCAGCAGGTTCTGAGCATCCTTTCGACTTAACAAGCGAGGAGTATGTTGTTCCCAGTATATGCCATTAATTAAACAAGTTGTGTAGGGTGCAATCTGCAAAGAAAGTTACAGATGCCTGATGTTCTCATCTAGTACTTTAAGAAGCTGAAAGCACCTGGTCTGGTGTTTCAAATGTATGCTCTCTCAATTGATAGATATGCAAAGGTTTAGTAACTACCAAGACTCTGCAGAAAATCTTTCATAAAAGAACAGAAGAGATGCTCACATCAGTGTTAAAGCGGGAAGTGTAAAGTTCTGGATGTTTATCATAGTCTACTGGATCATACAGTCCATCACGTTTCCTTACAAGATGATGGTGACGACTTAACACTGTCCCATAGACTTTTCTGAGGTCTGAGGTTAAAAATAAAATAAAACAAACAAAAAAAATTAGCTGTTCTACTTGGACAAAAAAGGATTACAGTGTTTTCAATCACTTTATTGCCACAGCATACCTCCAGATCTAGAAACTTCCTTTAATTCATGTGGTTCCACAAACTCACATGGGAGGGCATTGAACATTTCTTGAGCACCCTGTAAACCAAGAAGTAGGACTCAGAATGAGCAGAAAATATAAAGGTAGTGTAACACTGCTCATTTGGTGTGTGAAAATAAATATAAAAACACGCACAACTTGACAGTCCTGCCAGAGAGCATCTTCAGAGATGTACAAACTGTTTCACACATACCCCCGCTTACCCAAAACAAAGCTGTTTGGGCTCTACGCACAAGGAATTTACATCATTCCCCATCACTGGAATATGCCTCACCCACAATCCAACTCCCGGTTTATATTTCTAATAGCAGAGCTGGGAGACCTTCACTCAGCCACAATACATGGTTTTGCTGTCACTCTGTGGAGCAGCTTCTCTTTAGGGAAGACCCCTGAAGGCACTCCTCATTAACCAGGCTGTTCTAAAGGCCAAGAACTTCAAGATGACTTTCCCAACAAGCTGTGATCACAGAACACAGGCCTTTCAGACACACCATCCTTTTGTCCAGAAAGCACACATTTACACAGGCAGTGATTTCTCTTTATAGCTGGAGCCTAGTTAACTGATCTTTGTTGCCAAAACCACGGGTAAGCCTTTCCCTATGTGATAGAAAATAGCTCTGAAGTCCAGCACTTGTAAGCCAAGTCAATGCGATCAAAACAGGTATAAAAACTCAGCACATATTAGAAAAAAATAATTATTTCCCCCATACTTTAATGGGGTGATTCAACATACTTTGTGAGCCCAGAGTCAACAGAGGGGAGAGAGGGAAACAAAAATTACGCAGGTGGGAAAGCAGAGAGGAGCAGTAAGACTCAACTCATTTTTCATGGTAAGAAGTTAGCGTGGTCAGCCTTGTCAGGCATGATCTCATTTTAAAGGCATTCATTTAGGGCACCCAAAATTCATACTGGCAAAGGAAAACCTGAAGTCCAAGCAAACAAAATGAGCACATCGACCAATTTCACCTTCTAGGTATCAAATGTCAAGAAGTTCTATTAAAAGCAATATAGAATTTCATCTTGAAGACAGAATTCTTACCTTAGAAACATTACCAGTGCCTGTAAACACAAACGTTAAGGGCCCAACTGATTTTGGCATCAATCCCAGTGAAATTTCATACCCAGCATCTCGTACTGCTTGCACAGCCTGACTGCTATTCCTGTAGTTATGTGCCATCCCAATGTGCTGTAATCAAAGACACAGAACCATCAAGTTATTTTCCATATTCAAATACAGATAATTAGCAGATGCCCGAATGTCATTTTGCTAAAGAAAAACGCATACATGTATAGTCTTACCATGAAGGGAGTGTGATGTCCCAGGGCTAAAAATCGTAATCCCAATCCATGTAGAATGTTAATCATTCCTATTTTTTTAAAAAAAAAAAAAAAAAAAAAAAGAAAGATCAGACCATCAGTGTTAATTGTGAATATGCACAGTTAGAAACTGCAGAGACTTACTGGAGCCTAAAACCATCCTGGATATCTTTGCCCATGTTTCAATATTAATACTTTACTTCTAAAGAAAGTCTAGATAAAACCAGGGAAGGAGAAATTCAATATTCAATAGCAGTCCATGACCTTAAACCTGCTCTTGGCCCACATTATGCATTTCAGCACTATTTAATACTTGGATATCCTTTTATGAGATGCATCCACATCACCAGATTCCAAAGATGGAGATAATAAAGACAGTCTCCTGAAGAAAAAGAGCTGAAGTTCAGTAGAAAGGAATGAGAACCATGCCTCACAGAAATCAGTGCAAATGGGTAACAGAGTGACAAACAGATGTTCAAACTCGCAGGACTGACAGCAACCATTTCTTTCAAAAGCCTATTCCGTTCATCTCTTGATATTTAGTCTGCCTCAGATTAGTTGAATAGACAAATGGGACTTCAAGACAACATAAAATAGTAGATTTGCGAGGAATCCACAGGACTATTTGAAATGTAGTCTCATCAAAAGTAGGGAGCACAAAACAATGGAAAAAAGCTCTTAAAAGCAAGAGTTAAAAATGCAGTTAAAAACGCATTGCAAGCCTCAACTTTCAGGAAATGCAGACAACCAGAAGTATTACAAGAAGTTACTTGTTGCAAGCCTGCCTTTACTTTATGCACTATACCTGCTACACCAGCCCATTTTCCAAAGGCCACAACTCGCATTCCTTTATGATCAACCATTTTTTCATAGTCAAACAGTCGAATTTCCTGAAAATACATAGCAAACTGAGTATTAAAATTTTCAGTGAATGCAGTCAGTGGCATGTTGCTCTCCTAGGAACTACCTTTTCATACGCCTTTGTCATCCTTCATGATAGAGGCTGATGGGCACGTATGAGAAAGGCAAATCATTCCTAACAAGATTTAAGTGTAAAAATAAAAACCTAAAGGATGCATTAAATTCTTGTTTTAAAGAGTCTCTACACTGCCCGTGCAGTCTTGGCACAGAGCTCTCCAACCTGCCAGTCCAGCTGCTGCAGGCCCATTCACGTCCTCTGCCAAGAGGCTGCTCGTTTCTGGGTGAAAAGGCTGCATCCCTCTGTGATGACCAACACGTGCTCTGGCTTAACGACTTTCCAACAAGCCTTCGCGCACATGCAGCGTGAACCTCTCTTGAGCACACCACGATCACAACTCAGCTGCCTTACGCATATAAACACAGTAGCACCACAAGCATGACATCCTCTGAGCAAGAAACACTCGGTGTCAGGAAAGGAGACTGAAAACAGTCGTCATTAGCTATCTACAAATATGCATGCTGAAAGTAACCACGCTAGGCAGCAAGCTTTCGATCACACTTCAGCATTAAGTTCAGCTTCCACCCCATGCTAACAGCCAGCTGTCTTCACTATGACACTATTTACCTGTCTTAGAATCTCATCCAAAAGGGGCATGTTTGCCTCTTGGGCTTTAATAGTGTGAGAGAAGAAGGCATAGTTCTTTTTAGGGATCAATTTGTCCTCTGGAGGTCTCTTCACACCTATTATCAGAGAAGCTTCGGAAATATCTTCTTGAATAATGCCACCTGCTTTGACATAATCCTATGAAAGAGAAAAATCAAAGTAAATTTTTCTGAGTGTTTTTTCATATTCAGATCTCAGCAGATAAGCAACTAGAAGAGAAGACAAATAGATAATTCTACAAAGCAGAAACAAGTTACTGCATGTGATACATTCATAAACCTCTTTATCAAAAGGGGTATCAAATATCAAACTGAATTTCCATGCTAATATCCTATTATATAATTATGTGTTAATAAAATCCTTCATCTTAAATTCACAGACTATAAAAAGGATATTTTACTGCATTTAAAGTATGTCATAATATTACGATAATGAACAGTCCTTTGTAATGTGTTGAAATACTTGGAAATAAATGTAGACAAATCTGACAAATTAATCTGAAGACTGTTGACATGTGATTTCATAAAATTGTATAAGACTAAGTCCAAGCTGAAGAGCAACTTCTAAAAGAATGTTTTTCCATATCAAAATTTATTTTTGCTCTCCCTTATCTCAAAAGCATATTAAAATTCCAGCTTTCAATATCGTAGTTGTGTACTTAATGTGATCTGTGCTTTGAAGAAAACCAGCACTGTGCCTAAATTAAAAGGTGACATGTGAAAGTGATCACTAATTCCCTACTTATGTTTCAATTTTTAACTCTTGGCTCAGATACCTTAGAGCAGAGTATTACTGCTGCTACAAGAACTGTAAAAGCTCTCAGTCCTGAAGCTCACAGCATTAAAGAAGAAAAACCCTCTCTCCTTATTTTACGTGGGGAATGGGATTGAAGTAGGAATAGGATTCACCAGATTCGTCCTTCCTCTTTTTTTAAAAAATATGCTTATTTTCTAGAGTGATGACTCCATACAAACAGAATATAAAAACACCAATGTTAAATGAATTACCAAGTTTCTACTTCAAATGCACCTAGAATTTCTTCAGAGACAAATGAAAGGGCAAGAAATTCATAAAAACAACTCCAAAAACCCACCAGTGTGCCAACATTACATTAAAAGGCTAAACAAACTACTCCTTGTTCTCTCCACTAGAGCACAATGACTCCTCATTTAACAACAAAATTAATAACATGTTTTCTCATATATATCCTTTGAACATTATTCTTCCTGTACTATGGTTAATAACTGAACTATGGTTTTGCTTATCTAACTCAACTTGGGACCTTACCTTTTCATGGAAGGCCCTCCGGTTTGACGGCTGCACCAAGACCTTATATCCCATCTGTGTCAATTCCTTAACATGCTTTGGTGCTAGAGGTGCTCGTCTTTCCCAGGCGTTAACATCTTCTCTCCTGATTGCCAGCACGGACTTACGATGATGCCAACGCTTAGCCTGACGGAACGCACACCTACCATTTGTGTGACTAAAGGCTCGGAGCATGGTAAAGCCTGATGGCAGCAAAGACAAAGTAGTAAAATAATACATGTATATGTATGCTTCAAACATTGCTTGTGCAAAAGTTCTGGTCTCCTTTAATATCTGCTGTAAAACACAAACCAGATTCTTTGTAGTCTAGTTATACCCTACTTTTGTGAGACACGAATTTACTTTCAGCGTACTTTGTGGCATCTCAGTTTGCAGTGGTGGGGAAGGGCTTTAAAGAAACAAATTGTTTGTACTACTGTAAAGGAGGGTTTTTAATGTGTTCGACGTACCAAGTTTTTCATTACACAGCTTAAAAAGAATGCTGGAAACTTAAAGATACCAATTAAGCTCATTTGCCAGCATAAACATGCAAAGACCAAGCACTTGATGCACTCAAAGACTGCATGAAGAACAGTAAGAATGAACAAACACACAGGAAGGAAGTAGAACACAGGCTATAATGCAAACAGTTGATTAAAAGAGAAAGCCCAATACGTAAGACCAGTGCTAAGTATTTTTCCACAACTAGCTCTTACACAAACCGAAAGTGGAAGATAAGGACAAGACCTTAACTATTGCTTAACAGTCAGCATATGTGTGGCCAGAAATGATGGGTTTTCCTCCTAATCAAAATTTTACACAAAGTGGAAAAGCTTCATTAGGGCAGATTCCCACTGCAGAGTGGGATTTTTTTTTTTTATTTTCTCTCTCCTCCTCTTCACTCCCAGTGAAGCACATATGCCAGTGCTTAGCTCTGCTGTGAATGGCAAGGGCTCTGCCTAAGTCCAGAACCAAATACCGAGGAGCCTAAGGACTTCAGATATTCATGCAATTAGAAGATGTGGATCTCAAAGATAAGAGGCTTCAAAGATGTGAACTTTGTTTCCAAAGCAAGTTTAACTTTTTTCATTTACATGAATCTCTGTATCTGAATCACTTGGAAAATCCTGTTTGTCCTCATGCCTCAATCCTGTAAAATCTCTATACGCCTAAGCGTTAAGAGGTTCTATTTAACTCCAGGTTTGCTTGGACAGAGAAACTAGCTCATTAAGGAAGGCCTGAACAGAAGCACAGAGTCCTCTGAGTGTGGTCCTCCTACCATCGCTAAATTTGTCCACCAGCAGAAGTTACTGGACAGAAGTTGGAGTTACTTTATGATGCTGCTCTTCAGCATGGGGAGAGGATCCTCAGAGAGGGTGCCGGTACCTCTCAAAAGCAGAGGAAGCCTTGTCACACCACGTCACTGGTACTGCATGCTACAATACAGCGATGCGAGCAGCTCCTAGGGAGAAGCCAGCGCACTGTACACCTCACCCCCGAGCCCGCAGGGAAGCAAATCCCCCACGCCCCGAGGGAGCCCTACAAGAAGAAAAAAAGCCGCTTTCAAGAGGGGGGCTGAGCCGCCCCGCGCTCGCAGCGTGCGGGGGGGACGGAGGGCAGCGAGCAGACACCCCGGCCCACCTCTGGCAGGCCACAAGCCCGCAGGCGCTGCCCCCCGGGGTGCTCCCAGGGCTTAAGCCACAGAGACACCCAGACCCCGTCGCGAAAGTGAAAGCGACTGCAGCGTCCAGAGCCGGCCGGCCGGGCGGACCCTCCCCGGCGAGGGGGCCGCACCGCACCGGCTCCCCGCCACCCACCGTGCGGTATTTCTAGAGTCAGCCCAACACGGGCAACTTGCGCCTTCGCCTACTGCTCCAGCCCCGGCTGAACTACAGCGTGTCTCACCCCCCACACACCCGACCCTGCGGCCGCGGGTCTCCCAGGGCCCCTCCAGCCCCCCGCGAGGCGGGGCTACGCGCTGAGGGAAAGAAGAAACCCCCGTTAAGAGGCGGGCGGGCGGAGGCCGGCGCGCAGCCCCCGCCGGGTGGGAACGGCCGCCCCGCTGGCAGCGTTCGCAGAGGGCGGCCCGCCGCGCTCGCTGCCAGGGGGAGCGCCGGGCACCGGCCGCGGGTGCCCCATCGGGGGCGGCGGGCAGCGCCGTACCTACCTCGGGGCGAGCGGGGAAGCGGTGGAGGCGGCTCGGCCCGGCTCCCTCCTCCAGCCAACGACCAGCGCGCCGCCGACGCCCAGGGCGGCAGCCAACCGCTGGCCGCCCTCCGGCGACACCCTCCGCTGCCCGCCAATGGGGAGGGGCCCTGGCCGTCGCGTCACGGCGGACGCCGGCACGCCCCTTCGACGCCCCCGGTTCCTGGAAGGCCCAGCGCCCCCCCCGCCATCCCCACACACACCCCCACCCACGGCGCCCGACGGGCGGCGGGGCCGGGCGGGTGGCGGCGAGGTCTGCGGAGCCCCCGGCGCCGCGGGGAGTCCCACGCCGGGCCCCGCAGGCTTCGCGCACCGGCACAACGACCCCCCCCACGCACACAGCACCCCCTCCACCATCGCCCCGCACCGGGGCTTCCCCCCGCCCTGCCCGAGCACAGGCCGCACCTGAGCCGTCCCAGCTGCGCCCTCCCCGCCGGCTCCTGCTCGGACCGTTTTCCTGCTACACAGCGGCCCAAGCTATTTATGTACGATCGGTCACGTTTTTTCTTGTAACGCGGCACAGGAAGCGGTAAAAGTTACTTCGAAGATCTGACAAACAGAAATGATCCCCCATGTGTCACCTACGCAGTTCCCAGTTTCAGCTGGAACTCAGTCCTTGAATTAGATCCTTTATGATGGGCCTCAGCTGCTAAGTTGACTTACCACAAACAGCAATGGGATGTTGTAACTATAAATCATGAAAATTATGAGGCGTAAGAAACCAAAGCCCAGCCAGAGTCACATGCTGGGTTTGTGGGGTGGAGAGCTTTCCTTTCAGAGGAGGTACACTCCGGTGAGTCTCCGCCAGGCAGATGCAGTTGCTGTTACCAGTCTCTGTTAGCAGAGGTGAGGACGTTGCTACAGAGGGTAAGAAGGTGAAGGGCATCACGCCCGCACTCAGCAGATCAACAGGGGCTAAAGGGTCTGAGGAGAATTCATCCTCATCCCCCTTTGCCACAGGGAGATCTTGCTCTGACAAGGGAGAAGTTGGAGCCATGGCGCAGCCTGCTCCACCTGTACTAGGCACTACCACTTGAACTCTCCTTAAGAGAGTTAAATTTTGACTGTACGGCCACTACGTGGCTTTAGAGGTACCTCTTCATAGGTTACTCTCTCCTATAGTTATCTTACTTTTCTTTAAAACATGCCCTTTTTTCATTATATGACCCTGAAATTTTTTCCTGGAGTTCCCAGGCCTGAGCTGGGAGCTCAGCCTTTGCACTAGAAGGAAATGCATGAACTAAGTTATTTACGGGAACTGAGCGGGAGACATCCCAGCAGCTCAGTGGAGCGTGCCAGGACAAGGCACTGTGCCTGAACCTAACACTGCTCAGAAAAGAGCTAACTTCTTTTGCCAAGAGCTGTCAGCTGTGCACTCTCCCCAGGCGTTTGGCACCTTTGCCAGCCGGGTCTGCTTTTCCAATGGAAATGTAACATGGATGCCCTCCCTTGTCTCGCATGCTCCAGTTTGGCTGCTAGCCAAGTGCTTAGAGCACTCTGCTAGGAAGCTGAGGGCTGTTTTCAAAGTTGCAGTGTCATTCAAAACATTGACTTAAAAGCATCTGTCTGTAGCATAAGCACTGGGAAATTGGGGTTTCTAAGGTGAGCTTCTTTTAAGCTTTTTACGTTGGAAGATACTATCCGTAAAGGACTACTACTTGTAACTGAAGGCTCTTATGTCTGAGTCGCCAATGAATGCCCTAACTACTGTGATGGTAATGAAAAACTTCTTACAAGTTCCCACTGTCCTTTGTGGGGGCCATGACGTGATCTAGGCACCTACTGGATTGGCTCCTGTAGATGAGAAGGGTGGGTTTATTTGAGAGTGTTGCTTGAATATACTCAGGAATGAAGCTCCAGTCAGCACCACAGACACAGAACTGGATTTTAAAAAACAGTGGCTAAACCCCTTTTTTAATACCAAAGCATTTCACTTTCAAAATAATTCATTTTGAAAGAACATTTTATTTTGAGATTCCTTCATGTGTATATAAAAGAAACCACTTTTAGCTAAAAATCTATATATCTTCACTTGGGGTGAAAGTATTCTTTGTACAATTTGGAACTATTGGGGTTGTACATTTTAGTTTACTGATCCTTTTTGAATGTTCTTCTAGGGAAATGAAGTTCCAGGCTGGGCCAAAAGAGTCAGCAAACCAATGATCCATCCATCTCTATTCACAGTGATATACTTGATGACTCTGGCTGTATCCAGCAGCAGGACTTAAAGCACAAGCCGGAGGACCAGAACAAGTAAGGACATGAATGAGATACTCTGCCGAAATGCCGATCGGAGAGTTGACTTTTGCTACAGATTTGCCATCTCTCTAAAGGGAGACTGAGAATTCTATCAGCACCATTTAAGTCTCTTCCTGCATCTAAAACAGACCAGGTGAACTGCACTCTGAAAGTGCCTATTGTGCTCCATAGAGAAAAAGGCAACCTAAGTAACCAGCGTGGACTCATGCTGTGACAGTGTAAAGCCAGGTAAGATGAATCCCACCTGCACTGTACTGTGTTCCAGATAGGCAAGGCAGAATTGCTTAAAAAGAATAAAACAAATCTGAAATTCAGGTTTTACAAAGCATGCTAACATGGAATTGGAGCTGTTTTCTGTAATAAATACCTCCTGTTTTGGGTGGACTGTGATTCCATCTGTCTGACAATCCCTAATTATAAGGTCTAATTCTTACCCAGCTGGAACGCTTTTTACTCAGCACTGTGGGGGGAGTGCTGACTTCCATTACGGTAACAATAAACTCCCAGAGCACCTAGAGAGAGGTGGACTTCATAGATTTTATTCTTAGAATATCAAGGGTAAATCTCGAATCCGTTGAAGTCAATGAAAAACTCACTCCAACTTCTGCTGGGCTAGGGTTTCTCCCTGGGTCTCAAATGAACAGGGGAATTGGCATCCTGAAGAGATTTTTGCAGACTGTGTATCTACCTGTCAAACTCTGTTTCTCGTTTAATTCTGACTTTATACTGCGGAGATCAAGAAGTTCCAAGAAGCTTTCAGGCTTTCAGTCAGAATGAGGCTATTGAAAAACATGACCTTTTATTCAAAAGCCACTACCTGCAGTGGCTGTTGACTGCCACTGTGAATACTGACCTCACAGCAGAGTACTAGACATCACTGAACAGCACAGAGTGTTGTGTTCTCTACAATCATGTAGAGAATATATTTACATTCCTATTGCCCAGTAGGGGAAATTGCCATCTCTCAGGGCTTACAGCACACCCAAAGAAAGACCTTCTACTTTTAGTAACACCTAAGACATAGGGAATATCTGTTCACATTTGTATACACTAGAATTCACAATAGCATCATATATGCCCATGTTCACCGTAAAACTTGGTACTTTTGCATTTGTAGTGTGTACTCAGACTGCTGCATCAAATCGAGATGCCCTTCTAAGTCATCCTCACAATTCCAAAGACCCCACATAAGTATTTTTGAATTGCTGTGCAAATAAACCTAAACACAGAAAATTACAGCCTGTCATATCAAATTAGTGAATTGGCTCATTAGAAGACAAGTACTAAGTTCATTGAAAAAACTGCAGCAGCTCAGCTAAAATAATCTCTCTGAAATATACCTCCATAAAAATCTTCATTGAGTCTATTAATTAGACTTACCGATGCTCACGCTAGTAGGGCTTTCAAGTCAATAACAATCTACCACTAAGTGTGGATCCGTAGTGTGAATAAAATCAAAACCAGGGCCTTCTTTTGAGAGAATCAGGGTTTAGTGCTTAAAGAGTCCATTAAAGCAATTACGCCATAGCTGCATTAAAAGTGCAACCTTGCTTCTGAGGCTCCTTCAGCAAACAATGGTTGTCCCTGCTTTAGCTCCTCCAGCAGTGGTTTGTCTCTGTCAGAAAGTGCTGACCTTCTTCTGAAAAATTCACAACAAAAAACCCCCAGCTTTTTGCATTTATTTAGCACTTTCCATTTTTGCACTGCTAATGTCTTTATCAATTTGGCAGTAGGAGAATGTGTATTATTTGCATTTTAAAGCTGGGGAAAAATGACACAAAAATTATGGTTCAGCCCACGGTTCACATTCGGATCAGTGTCAGAACACAAGTTCAGGACTTCTTGATTAACACTTTTTTGCAAGAGTTCTTAATTATTTATGGGCCTTTAAAATCAGAGATTTAAAAATTATTTCAACAAACCCATGAAAATAGTAGGAAGTATGTAACATGTGTAGTGGCAAGTTCTAGACCGGCACAACTAGCTCTGTGGCCATGTAGTAAAAAAGAGCTGAGCTGGCTGAAAAAAAAAAAAGCTATTTTTAATGAGGATACTTTTTATTCTCCAGGACAACTCAGCAGGTTCAAACAACTGAGGGTGTGTGCAGGCAGGAACAAAGTGGGACAGGGATGGGAGGAGGGAAAGAAATGTCTGCTTAAGCCGCGATTGCTGATAAAAAAATGCATGTTAGACTATTGCCTCAATATGCTGGGGTTTGGCTTCTATTGAGAAGCACGTTAGAGCAGGTCCTGAAGCACAGGGTGTAACCAAAATTGTACCCAAAAAGTAACAACCAGCTGTCCCAAACGAGGTCCCCAATGTGCTTCTGCGTGTCATCAGGGTGACAGGACAGCCAAGGGCCAGCTTGCTTTCAAATGACATGTGATTTCTGGGTGTCATAAGGCCGTAGTTCTTGAACACCCCTGAAAAAGATTAGTCAAAACATTTCTTTGAAGACACATCTACTTTGACCCAATTTATGTGCATACTGAAACACAGAAATTTCTCTTTAAGTGTGGTTTTCAGTTTTGTTCAGTGATTCAGCTGTAAACTGGATTATGGTTAAATTAGAAGGGAAATTCTTACATCACCACCATCACAGTAAAGAAAGTGCAGAGAGTTTTAACCCCTCTGTTGTGGGCAGAGCGTAATTGCAACACTTTTACTGAAATCACTTTCATGATAGAATTATGGAGGACAAAACGCCACTCTAGTGTAGTTATAACCATTCACTCTCTTCTACCAGCTCAAAATCTTTAAAGGCTTTGAGCACTTTCCAGCATGAGCCACATGCTTCTTCTATGACTGAATGAAAATACAGTCATGTTTGCCATGGTGATTTCTGCATCCCTTCTGAGACAGTCTCAGAGGAGCTAGATAGAACTTCTTTGAATCTACAAGATGAAACCAGGAATTGAGAAAGTCCTTCAGAAGAGTGGGATACT
The DNA here is from genome assembly GCA_002844005.1 of Limosa lapponica baueri. Classification (NCBI taxonomy): domain Eukaryota; kingdom Metazoa; phylum Chordata; class Aves; order Charadriiformes; family Scolopacidae; genus Limosa; species Limosa lapponica. The sequence goes on along the minus strand of KZ505704.1, from coordinate 454,532 downwards.
GCTTGAAGCCTGCCTGCAAGTCCATCTCTGCACCTTGGTAAGATGAGATGTAGAAAGACACATGCGTTTTGCCCAGTTGCAAGTCTGTCAGTGTCTCATCTGTTCTACCAGCGGCTACTCTGGAAGCCCTGCACTTTCTACAGACAGGCAGAACATTGCAGCCCCACCTTCCCTCGGCACCACCGCCCTCACAAAAAGTGTCAAAGATAGCTGGTGTGTCATTGCCCTACAGAACAAGATATAGTGTAGCTGCCTCCTCTTTGTTGAGTGCGGAGAATCAGCCAATTCGCTTGCCCTGTTTCTGTTGTTGTATCTGTAAAACTACCCAGACAGGTAGACAACAAAACTGCCTATGTAGGCAGTTTGACCAAAATTGCCTTCTCTAGAGTCAGAGCTTCCGCTGTTAAAAAAAAAAAGCGGATAGATGGATGGATACATGAGTCACATGTACATGCTGGACTGGAAGGTGATCTTCAGGAAGCTGAGTATTTCTCTGCCCTTGGCTTGTTCAAGAATCATATTTTCAGCATGAAGCAGCATGAAGGCCATCCAAAGGATTTGCCTGGTATTTGTGTTACCAGGTTAACTAGGGTGCTCGCTTTCTATCCTTCCCCCATCACATTGTTTGGACCATACTGCATTTTCATCTGCCTTTTACTCCTTAGTCTTAATTTTAATTTTGTTAGTTTACTCCAATCATCAAGATTCTTCTCTTTCAGTTTTAACCACTTGGAACAGCAAATTTCCTTACTCAGACAAGGGGGTGTTTTTTTCCCACATAGAGGTTCAGTTTAGGGAAAGCTCTCGGAGATAGGGCCAGCTAATAGGCTCTACCACCTTACTACTACAGTCGCTTTCAGTACCTTCCTCCTCTGATACCACTGGCTACTGTTTCCCCTGCCTACTACTTCTCGCAAACGAGCTTTGGTCTTTGTCCTGAACTGGTGTGATTCCCTGCTTGCTCGTCTCAGTACAGCACAACAATTACTTGAACCTTGTTTAAATTTTTTGAGTCTAACCTCGTGAGATGATGATTTTTCGTCTGACCTCCATTTCTTCGCATGTTTACACAGACTGCATCTCATAATTTGTTTTTTCTGTGTGTCCATTTTTTCTGCCCAGAGGGATCCCCAACTCTTGTTACTGGTTTGGGCAGTACTTCCTTTTCACTGAAACTTTTGTCTCAGCCTACAACAGCTGAAGTGCAAGTTTCATTTGAGATTGCACACAGATACTCACTCACGCACATGCCCACACACTCAAGCTCACAGACTTGGCTTTCTGATTTATAGCCACTCCATTTATTCCCTAAAGGCTCTGAGTATTTTTCCTTGGCAAGATCTTATCCCTGGCATTGTTTTGTTTCCTCCTTGCTCTGATTTACAGTCTAGTGTTACCTATCAGAGCAGTATTTTCAAGCTGAGGTAGATTACCAATGAAAATTAATAAATAAATCATACTGATCTCATTTTCTTTCTTCGGAATGTGAACTTTCCACCCCAAAATTTGTTGGCTTAAGCAGCCTGTATTGAAATCTTTTTTTCCCTTGTTCTTCTCCAAAATGTGAAGTGTTCTTACATGATCATTAACTGTAAACTGTGGTACATTAGGGTAAGAGACTGAATAGTCTTGTAAGTAGGACAAAGCCTGCTCTGCCTTTCCATCCATGTAGCTATGGAGATTCCTTTCACTCCACCATCTGGAAGAGTGCAGTGCAGATGAAAAACAGCTCTCCACAGAGGGAATATGAAGGCCACAAACAGGACCTAGACTACAAAATCTAATGCCATGAAGATTTTCCCATCTTTTTCATCCCCCTGTTTTGCTATGTGAATTTTATGACCTGGTTCCTTTTCCCTTGCAGCCAGTTCCAACCGCCCAGGAATCTGCCCAGGTGCCTGACACATAAAATGCTTCTTTTGTGCTACCCTTTAAAAAATACTTTTGTACTTCATAAAACATCATACCATTAACCAATTATCTTTCTATGCACATTATCTTTCCATGTAATTTCCAATGTTTAGATTTTAAACCTGGTAAGTTTAAAAACACTATAGGAAAAATTATAGACCCACCACATAAGTATATGTGAACACATTTAAATGCACATCCACATACAAACACCTGCATGTATGCGTACTCATACTCTTCATCTTCTTCAGGAAAGCATTTAAAATACATCCAGTGCACACATTTGGAGAATAAAAAATGTACTGAAAACTACTGTGACACATAAATTGTTCAGTAAGAGTGAAAGGATTAAAAGCTTCGTATTGTGTTTATGAAATCAAATCTTCGTGTCTCTACTCTGTGCATCCCATATCATAAGATAATGAATAGTTCCATAGCAACAAAAGTCTACCACTAAACCATTACCTTGATTTCAATTTTTGAACAGAAAGAACACAAAACCCAGAAATACCAGCCCTAAAATTGAGATAATAGCAACGATTTTAATAGCCTGGTTCAGAGTATCGCTTTACTCAGAAAATTAAAATGTTTATCATTTTATCATTGAAAAGAAGGACACTAGAATGAATCAAATAAGGCTGCTTTTGTGTTCACAAATTAAATATTGTTTACACAATTATAAAGCCTTTGAGCCACCTCAGCAATTTTTTGTGATCGGGGCATTGCTTTAACATTGATGTAGAATTCAAATTAGTAATGTCTCTGACACTATTCAGTAAAATGCAAGAAAGGGTCTACCTATTAAGGAGATCAAGATGGAGAACAGCAGCATACATTAACTAACTTAAAAGCAAATGTTTTTGCTACTAAAAGAGATTCTATTAAATGATCAAAATCAAGGCACAGGATGTGATTCCATTTGTTAGCAGCCAATAACAAACTAAGAAAAATTATCATGTTATTCAAAGTGATTATAGAAGCATTTTCTCTCTCTCAAATATTAGAAACCAAACCATATTTCCAAAGAATTAAATAACAAACTCCCCATTCCTTTCACTAGAGTACACTGTTCTTCTGATGTGAGGTCTTACAGTTTACATATTAGTTTCCATATGCATAAAAAACAGCCACATGCTTTCCTCACGGCAATATCCCTAGAGACTTCAAGAGGTAAGACACTGAAAGCAAAGATATATAATAAATACATAGTTAAATATACTTCATATGAGATCATTGAAGCATTTGGCCATGTCCTGTCTGCTCTTTTTCCTAAAATATCCACATATGTATTATAGTTAGTCTCTTCTCCAGACACAACACTTGAAAATGCTTAAGTAAATTAGTATTTCAAGTACAGTTCCCTTGAGATCCAAGGGGCCCAATTCTCAGTTAGATTTATATCCTTTTAACCACTTTGCAGTGTAGTGGGCTTCTAAAACCCTTCAAATGTGTATGAACAGCCCCTCTGAGAATAACCTTTGTCTAAGGAGTATCTTTTCTCTGGTACAGTACTGGGATAGGGCTTCAGAGCATCCCTCTTCCCAGAGCCCTGTGCCAGGAGACAGAGCAGGATGTGGTAGGTAGTACAGGAGCATGCCAGGAGCATATTCGGAGTACGGTGATCTAGAACTGTGCTCTGGTTTCCAGGCCTCATGCAGAGTGCTCTATACATTTACAACATCCTTAACAACTGCTGAGAAAAAAAGAAAAAAAAAAGCAGGAGTCAAACCTTATGTGACAAAAGCATCAGTGATGCTTTATTCACAAGTCAGACCTTTTCGCTGTGTGCCTGCAGGGATGAAAACACGGCAACGATGGGCTAGAGTTTGTCATACCTTCCCAGCTATTTTCTAGCACAGAGTATAACATAATATTTTGGTCTAAATCTGACAATATTGCAATGCTTCAGGAGAGGACTTTGACAGAGATGCCAAACCATGGAGATTTTTTTAAATAGGTATATTCATATGTCTGTGTGTATATATTTATATGTATGTGTATGTGTATATATACAGAGAGAGCATCTTCTGAATTTAATTTAAATAATATAACAATTTTGCTTTCCTAAAAAAAAAAAATGCTGTAGTTGATATAAATACACTATATGTGTTAACTGCTGGCAAGGGTGATCTCCCTGAATATAGCAGAAATAACATACTTTGATTGCATAACAGTTTAGAAATTGGGAAAAAAAATTAAGAAGTGACCGAAGTGAAAATTTTCAGTATTTAACTGAATCAAAGTGTTTAAAGATTTGGATCATTCAGTTCAAACTGAAGAATCTTGCAAAAAGGAAACTTCTTTTATTTTGAATGATTATTAACATTCCAAACCAAAATTACTTCCATTTATAAATAAATGTTTTTTTTAAAAAAACAAATATCTAAATGTTTGTTTTAAAAACATTTGGGATAGCCATGGAAAAACTCAATAAAAACAACACAAAGCCCTGGGCTATTTAGGTAAATCCAGATGTCTGGATATTGAAAAAGAAGCCTCCAGAGAGCGGGAAATGTATTTTTGAAGTGGCACAGGTCTGTGAAACTCATGACTGTTCTTTCTGTTGAGCTGAAATTTATGCCATGCAATTCCTCCCTAACGTAAAGCTGAGGGATTTGATCGACGTTCAGTGAACAAGCAGCTTAGGCAGTGCCAAGCATTCCCCATCTCCAAGTGATGTTACCCTCTGCCAGTCCCAGTGTGACAGTTGGGTACTTCCAGAACAGAGGAGAAACATTAAGGGACTTCTTGGACCACTGCAAGGGGACTTGCCAGAGTAAGTTTCCCTCCTGTGAGGTGATCCTGCATTTAAAAAAACCCAAACAGTATTTGCCATGAAAAATTTAGAAATGCAAAGGAATGTGACTTTTAATCCCGGCACATTGGAACAAATTCAGCACAGCATTGACTGCTGGCTGGCTCTGCAGAGGAGCACCCTCAGAGGGACCGCTGCGCTCTGGAATGGGGATCTGGCAATAGGCAACATTCCTGCCAGAAGCACACTGCCACGTAGACAGCAGGGAAATCACAAAACCAGAAAGGAATAGTCTTTAATGAAAGCCATAAATGTGATTTGTCAAAAAAAATGAGGTATTTTTGCCATGTGTAAGAGGGAAGGATGTGAGTTTCTAAAACCTGTGAGCAGGTGAGATTTCTTGCCAATTTTAGACCAGGATATAATGTGTACTATGGGGAAAACATTCCCACTGCAACAGTTAAAAGTGCTGGTGTATCTGCTGAAATCCATGCACTGCCACTTTCCCAGCTCTTCTCAGCAATACAGAATATTTCCACTTGATGGCACCAAATTTTATTTTTTTTTAAACCTCAACTCAAAACAATTCTCTAACAAAAGAGATGCTGAATTCTGAGGAGATAATAAGAAAAAAAACCATGCTTTTTTTTCTGAGCACATTTCTTTTCTTAAAAATATGGAGTTGTTTATAAGGAACACAGTGAATTTCTTACAGTGCCTTTGTCTCTTCTATTTGGCCATGACCATGTAGTCATTCAAACTGCCTGGTTTTTTTCACCACTGCTTAGAGAATATCTTCTTTCAGTGAAGTAAAGGTTGTGCTATCAGACTGTTATGAGTTAGCCTCTAAATGTGCATGAATCATGCATTTTAAGATAATTTTTTTTTCTAGCCCCAACCTTAAAACTCATCATACACATGCTTGTTGTAAAAATGTAAGGCACCCATGCAGATCATAGCAAAATAACAGGCATGTTTTCAAGGGCTGAGTACCAATTTTGATTCTTACCCTAAATTACCTGTTGCTTACGAGTAAGTAATTACTACTACTAGTTCTCCAATAGCCTTAACTACTTTAAAAACAACTTTTAAACCTTGCTTGTACAATCTATTTAGGCACTAAAAGTGTAAACAAGTAAAACTGTAGTTTAAATAGTTGTCCAGTTCTTGGAGATTTCACAAGCTTTAGACAATGGTCAGCATCATGTACAATGTACCAGATAATAATAGATTATGTGCTGGATAATATTAGATTACAGTAAATAGCCATTTATTGTTTCTCATCTCCTTTTTCAGCAATAAGCTGGGTAAGGCAGGGCCGAGTCATCTGTCTGTGCAGCACCTGCATGGGGGAGGGAGGATGATCGGGTTCACAACTAAGCCTCCCAGATACTACAGTGACACAAACGATGTAAAAACCCATCTGTTGAGGTTCGACAACTGCAAACTGGCATTTTAGCCACATAGTAATGAGATCTGTCACATTTCTGTCTTCAGAACAGATAATGTGGTGCAGCACTGGGGTTTGGAAGCATAAGGGGAGTAGTCCTGGACAGGGAGAGGGCTGGGAAGCAGGTACAGATCAGTTCTGTGGATGGCCTCATCCAAAATTAGGGTGCCAGTCATGGGTTTTCAAGACAAAAGGTAAATCCAGAAGTTTCTGCCAGAAACTGTGTTTTCATAGGAACCTTGAAGGAGTGGATTTTGCAGTGCAGGTTCTGTACAGAGATTGTGCATATGTACAGTAGACAAGCACTTAGGATGTGCTGTAGTTATCGTGCAGGTGCAAATCAATTGCTTACTATGTGCAAAGCAGGGCTGGCACTTCCCAGGTCTGTCACATTTACTGTGCGTCCATGACAGAGCTGCTCTGTGCACACACGTGCACCATCGCTTGGATATTCAGATATGTGGCATGACTGGAGCTACTGTCACTGCCATGACCAGGCTGCTAGATGTCCAAAATTCTCACTCAACTTACAAGAAAGAGGACATCTTTGGAAAAGCCTAGGTGTAGGTGGCTTTCATCCAGAAATCTCCCTCCCCTTCTGCCACCTGCTGTCTTTTCCTGCCCTCAAGGTCCAAACTCTTTCCAGTCAAGTCCAGAGTCCACTTCTACAGGACTCCTCTGATCCATGAGTTTTAAGGGATTATCCAATGCAACCTGTTCATCTACCTCCAGTTCACAAATCTATGGTCAGTCTGATCAAATCTTCTCCAAAAGTATATTTCAACTCTAATTTCCCTATGGTTTCTCTCTCTTATGTGAGAAAGTAAGCCACTTGGCCAGTCCTGGTTGCCACCAGGAAGATTTTCACCCAAACTTAGCTCCATTTGAGACCTACTCTTGAGGTCAAACCCCTCTCTTTGAGGATGTGAACATTTCAGGTAGCTGGGGTTCTTGGACCAGGATCTGAACTCAGTGTCTCTCACAGGCTCACTTTCCTCCTTTCTTCTTTAGAAGAACAGCATGGAAGAAAGCCCAGTCCTACAAACATGTAAGGACAACACTATTCATTTAAATTCAGTTATTGTTTTAAACAAGTAATCTTTTATCATTTCTGTCTGATAACATTCATTGCAACTATTAAAAAAAGAAAAAGGCTTTTCCTTTGACTTTATGTTCTTCTGTCATTTTTCCTTGCACATTGCAATTACTACATGACATTTGTGGTGTTCCATTTTCTGTTAGAAGCTGAAAAAAATCAGTGAGGAAACCCAAGAGCCTGTGAAAAGAGCATGAGCCTCCTTTCTGGCTTTGGAAAATACAAAGAGCAATCATCACTAGCCAGAGCTTTATTAGAGATGAAAAATAGCAGCTGAGAACAATATTTGTCTTTTCCTCACACAGAGGAAGAAAACTCCTGGCACCACAATGTCTTCCCAAGCCACTTCGGCTACCTAGTGTCCAGCCCAAAGCTGCTTCTCGGGGAGCAGAGATCCTGCCAAGGCACGTCAGCCCCGGCACACGCTCCACTGCTGCTGCTCTGCTGAACTACATGGGGTTTAATTAACAGATGTACTTCCCCTAGGACAGAGGTCTGACAGCCAAACTCATTTTTCATGGGCCAGTTAATCTCACTTAAACCCTTAATTTTCCCTACATAATAGAGGTTGGTCGTGTTAGTCTTAACTCACAATTAAACCAGAAGTTACTAATGCCACAAAAAAGACCCCTCTTTTAATTACTCTTTCCCCTCCCATATTCCAACAACTACTTTTGCCTAATATCCTGACATCACACCCATGATTTAGTTCTCATGTTTTAGCAACCACTTACTGCTGTTCCACACAAATTCTGCATCCCTTCATTTTTATTACTGAAAATTACTTTAAATTAGAAATAGAGTCATGGAGCAAAGAGAAAAGATGCATGCCAATGCCAAATAATTCTGCAAGCATCCTACCCATATACTTTTGCCTCTGTTTTTTTTCCTATCACACAGGCTTTGTATTTAATTATGGTTGATGTTATGAAGTTGTTTGGAAATTACTGTCTCTGTGCTTAGATTCTGTATGATTCTGGCTGTAAGTTATTGCTTTGCTCACTTTCTGTTTAAGGGTATTTCTGACATGGTTTTAGCAACCACATTGAAGTCTAGGTGCCACACTCTAGTCTAAGTTTTCAGAGACATGTGGTCTGGGCCATTTTACATCCATATCATTTTTAGAGGAAGAGCTCAAGCATGACCCAGGACCCCCACATGTTTTACCTTTCTCAGGTGGGAAGCAAGCTGACCCTCTCCAAGGCAGGTGTAGGAGATGCCCAACACGTGGGCAGTAGGGATAAACTGGAACTTTGGGCTCCAGTAAGAGCTGATGCCTTGAGGTAACATGACAGACATGAGCTAGGGTATAAGACTACATATTTAAATTGCTGTTTATTCACAGGCCTTTCACTGTACCCATCTACAGTTCTCCATTGCCGTAAGCAGTCCCACCAAGATGGTATAGTATAAGCAGGAAAAAAAAAAGTGAACCGACCATGGCTTTTGTGCAGATTAGTGCCAGAAATGTGTTCTGCAAGGACTTTAGAAAACAGAAGCTGCAGAAGAGAGCTGAACTAAGTGGAAGGAGTTAATGGTGTTAATCCGTGCGGGATCTGAAGCAGCTAAGTGGTCTGCAATCCAGGAAGCTGCTCATTTCCGAAGAGTATTGGGCAAAAAGACACAGATATCAGTTGAGCAAGGGTCTCAAGTGGCAAGCTCACTGAAGCAGAGAGGGAAAAAAATCAGATAGGTTGTTTATGCCATTTGAGTTTTATTGTTTTGTCAAGAAAAAGACCCTTCATACAAAGTGTTTTCTATGAGAGAAATCAGGAACCCACACAGGCAGCTAGTGAGTGGGTAACCCAGTAATACCTATTAATACAAGATAGCTATTTCACTGATAAATGTGACATGATGATGACAAAGATCACAAGAGGATGACACTCAAAAGAAATACAAAAGAAATCACTAACATAGGACGACTTCATATTAGAAAAAATCATTAGAAAGCCAGAACAAGCTATTCAGAAGAGCAGAGTTTTTCACTAGCACCAGTGACATACGTATTATGAAACAGAAAGGTAGTACCAGCAAATAATTACACACACACAAAATGTTGCAGCATGGCACCAGACACTCCAGTTTAGAAACAGAAGCATGTAGCAAAAGCAAAGATGTTACAGGTTTTTAGCACATGTGGATTATGTCGTACAGGAAAGGAATGTGTATTATTAGGGAAGCTATGTACAAAGTGACACAAAGCAAAGCATTTTACGTTAGCATCCCACACAGACAAACAGAAGAAACAGGTCATACAGGGCACACCTCTGAAGAACATCTCCAAAAAAATTAATATAGCAGCATTGAAACTACCTTCCTTTTGGCTACTATACAAACTAGGAGCTGCATTGTGGTAAAGCATATGCAAATATCTAAACAGATCCAGGAGAAAAGATGACATTTGAAATGGGTGTTGAAATGCAAATAAGCTGCCTCTCTTGAGAAAGAAGGTAGATAAAGTTTAGCCCATACCATAAGACTATTATCTTTTGGGAAGTATGAGTAACAGGATATACAACACAGAAGGCACAGAAAGAAAATACAAAGGCCACAACCAAAGAAAATGCATCAGTCTGGTTTTCAATGCAGGAGGACATATCTGCAAACAGAGCATGTGAAGGCTGATAGGTTTGCTAAAAGTTCTACTGGCAAAGGACATCTCACAGCTGAGGAAATGGAAAAAAATATTGAAAACGGAGGGTATTGCTGTTATTAAAAAGAATAATTAGTCATGGCATTTCTGAATGCCATCTATTTTCTGAAGAATGTCTAGTGTGTGGGTGGAATTAGGTAACTGGCACATGTGGCCATGTGCCTAACAAAAAGGCACAGGAAGGTGTTATGCAGCCAACTTAGAACCAGGTGCGTACAACTATAGGCATATACTCCAACCTAATGATCATTTACTCCTTCTATACTCAATGAAAAAAAAAAAAAGAAAAAGAAAAGAAAAAGCACATCTAAA
>KZ505704.1:353989-414683 GCA_002844005.1 Limosa lapponica baueri | reverse complement strand
CCCCCCCCAAATCTACATAAATTCTCAACTTTCTTCAACATTTTTTTAACTTTTAGGGATTTATCCATGTTAACACTTCATCACTTTTCTCTTTTTACTATGCAGTCTAACTCAAACACGTTTTATTTACCTTTACTATCTTGATGAGAGTCTTCAGCTGGTAGATGTGAAGCTGAAGGTCTAATCTATCAGCCAACCACATGCATATGACTTTCATGGAGCTGCTATACCATTGCTGAAAAGAAGCATAAAAAACCCCACCAAACAACCCTGCAGTATTCATTTAACAGATTTGGTAATGAGAGGTAATGAAACACTTTGAAATAATCACAGATCAGCACTTGAAGTCAACAATGATATAATTTCCTGTTAAGAGAATTGCACGGGTCAGTAGGAAATCAAATAACTTGACCCAGACTGTTCTTTACATGAATTAGCAACTGCCATTTTATCTTTCAGTTACAACATTTTCAAGCAAAACAGCGTCATGCACTTTGCTATCTGTCAGTAAGAATGGATATTAAATACACAATTACATGAGAGAATTGACAGCTAAAACAGCAAGGGAAAAAATGCAGGTAGGGTATCTTGAGAGAGATTTTGCAATACCTACATATTCCGGTTCAAACAGGAAAACAGCATTAAATAACACGTCTTGCCTTTTTTTTTTCCTTTTAAATGACTTCTTTATTAAGTAAAAAAATTCAGAAATCCATGGAAACTGTATTTAAGCATGATCAAAACAGCACTCCACCCCTCCCAGAAGAAACATGTTAAGGTTTTGTTTTATGTTAATTACTAATTATAATTACAGCCTACCTTATTTCCTTTTTGTGTCTTAGGCATGGGCATGTTTTCACTCAAAGCTTCACAAATGGATGGGGTAAGAATAAGCTGCTGTTGGTGTCTATGTTACCGTAAAAAAATGCTCAGATCCAAATAGCTACTATAATAGTTCTTTCACATTAACGGGATTAAAAGAGATTTTACTAAACATAGTTGTAGCAGTTTTTCTCCCCCTCCTGTAAAATACCAACCAGATGTCATTTAGTCAAACTGTAAAAAGGAAGGGATTTTTTTCTCATTTTAGCAGGGAGAGATTAAAAGAGTTTGTGTCGTAGCTGCTTCTTGTCTCTTTCCCCACAGGGAAGAGGCTTAAATTCTCTTCTAATGTAATTTCCTGTGTCTTTACAAAATACACAGATATGCAAAGAGAGGAAATATTGTGCATATTTGAAAATGCAGCATGTTAGGCAAGGTATCCATCCTGAAGTAATTCAAAGGAAGGATCTAACATGTCTCATTGGGCAGCTCTACATTAACAAATAAAATAAAATATATCTTGAAAAAAATGAAGACAAATTACTGGCTACTGGATGTAACAGAAGACAGAATTCTTTCATCGAAATGTAAGCTCCCTGGAAAAAGCTTTAAAGACATACAGTAAATTTATGCAAATACTTTTTCCTTACAGGAAACAGTCTCATCTCATGGTAACTATCAGTTTTAACATAAGTTTAAAATACAATTTTCATATAATAATGGCTTCCATTTATTTTGTTTAATGTGTTAAAATATATTTTAATTATAAATCATTGGAAATGAGTTAATGTTACATTTTTTAGAGTTTCTCCTATTAATTTACTATTTTACAGAAGTGAACAAACAGACCACACAAAATGCAGATAGCTTCACGTTTCATAAAAGTCGTTTGATTTATTCAGTAAAATGTGGGATCGGCTTGGTATCCATAAAATACTGTTTTTTATCACTGAATGACACTCTTATACTATTTACATTATTTCACCCCAAACATGCATGTGGGTTTTGATTTCCTTTGTAAGTACCTGTAAAATATTTTTAATGTGACAGAGTTGTTACTAAGTAGCAGCTGTAAACTATATGACAGGTGTTGTATGGATACAGATGTCTAGAAAATAAAATACCGTTGAGCTTATTCACTCGGGGAACTCTATCTATCTAATAAACATAAAAAAATCACATGCCAAGCATTCTACCCAGAATATCTGTTGTTATTTGCAATAAGATGAGGCCAATTATTTTATTATCACTCAGACTCTACAGCTGTTAATCTTTAACATAATCGTGGGAGAGTGAATGATTTTTGTAATGGAGTTTTCTCAAAACTGATATTCCCTCATAAAAAAAAATAATCCAATAACACATCCATGATGTACTTGGTTTGTATCAAGCAGAAAGCAGAAGGGGCTCAAACTTGCTCCCACGAACAAACTATAGACAGGATGGAAAATTCTGTGATTGGTTTCCCCACGCGACAGCACCGAGTGGTGCCAGATCACTGATATCAGACCCAGTCCCAGTTTTCTGGCAAAACACGAGTTTTAAAGCCCAGCCAGATAACTTCATTAAGATGGGGGCAGCAAAAATTAGACTCTCCATGGATATATCTGTGATACACTTACATGCACTGAAAACAAAGCTACAAAATTGGAGGGAATCAATTTTGCTACTCAAATTCGTGAATGAAAACAATATAATATATTTTCCTGACACGTTTTAATATGTTAAACTTTAAGTAGAAATTTTTCATTTGGTGATTGTGAAATGATACGACGGTACTTGCTCCTCTGTCAGCATACCCTGTTCAGAAAAAAATATTTAGAAAAAGATGCATTCTTCTTTTGAATTGTCACTGTATTTTTAATAAAAATCACATCCAGTACATTTTTAGAGTCCTCCTACAGACACTTGTGGACAGCATCCCTGTTCTCTATTGGCCTTACACCCACTAGTTTTGAGCACTTAGTAAAGGCTGAAGCTGCATAAACATAAAATTGCTGGATTTCATAAGAAAAGTAAATATTTCCCTATCGCTTCTTTTGGAGCCTGTTGAAATGCACAGTGCTGCAAATGCCTCTCAAAGGTGGAATCCAAGGCCACACGTTTTGACAACCACAAGCACGTTATAGAGACAGGGATGCATCTACTGTGACTTATGGGAATGTATTGCAAACTCAAAAGCTTCAGTGATTAGACGACGGTCCCGAGACTGCACAGTTTTTAAGTAATAATAATTGAAAAAAAAAATCCTTCTAACTGTTTTTAAGACAAAGTCATTTTCCCGCTTGTAACAATAGCACCGAAAGGACAATGTGACTCTTGCAGACGTCAAAGATATGGTATCAGTGCCATATTCTTTGCTGTCGTCTATGCAAGAATAAAGCAGTAAGTGTTTGTTATATATTTTTTTTTCACATCAGCACATAACAGCAGCCAACCACTTTAACAAAAATATGTTTGCCTCCCTGTTTCCCCCCCTCTTATTCATAGCTCATCCAGCTCTTGTAAGGGCATGCATTACTCACTTCATTTTCCTGAGATACCTCTTTTAAAGTAAAAAATAAGAGAAAAGGAAAGGCTAGGGTTGACTCTGTGAGACCCCTGTATTTATTCACACTTATTGTGCATGACTGTAGACTGGTAAATCATATTAGCAGCCCGTCTCCCCATCAAGCTGCTACTTGCTTTCCAGCCCTGGGAAGGTTCAACAAATCAACAGGAGCACGGAAAACAGAACATCAGTCTAATCTAGTGTTTAAGGTGAAGTTTTCAAACCCAATCTAAGAAGATCTTTAGAGCAAGCAACAAGCTGAAGGGCTCAGAAGGTGGTATTGACAATGAAAGAGTGTTGAAATATTGAGAAGCGCAGCACTTGTGCATTTTTAATAACAAGAGGGTCAACAAGGACACAGCTCCCTCAGTGCCAATAGTTGCCACACCAGGGCTATAAACGCTCTCAGTTCATCAGATTTCTTAAACAGTTCATCAGCTTTCTTAAACACCCTAAACCCCCTCAGCGGACCTTTAGTCTTAAATTAACAAACCAAAGCAATGAAAGAGGGTGCAGCTTGAATGGCCAGCATTGATCCCCAACGGGGCTCGGCGCGGCTACAGGCACTGAAAAACTGGCTCCATTGTCGGGAGGAATTGACAAACCTCCTGGCCTAAATAGTCCAGCTGAGGCGGGCTGGAGGCACGCAGCTGTAAAGGGCTCCCCTCGCCCCGCTCCCAGCGCTCACAATGCTCCAGGCATGAGCTCTTTGTCAGGCCCAGACTCGGCAATTTTCTAACAAGGATTAAAGTTGTTTCTCGGCAGGGTTGGAGAAAAGCGATTTAGCAACATACCGTGCTTTCTTCAGGCAAGTTAAAGAGAAGTAGTTAAGGAATTTCATTATTCTGTTGACCGTCGGAAAGACAAAACAAATATATTAAATATTCACCATCTTTCTGGGTGCCGGTGCTATAACACTCGCAGAACGGTTCAATTAAATATAACACTTATCAGCTGAAAGCAAGCACTTCAGCTTTATTTTTGAAGTTTTATAAAAAGGTGCAGCTGTTTGCCACCTGGAAGGAGGCTCAATACATACTAATACACAATGCCTCAGTCCTTCTAGGGCTGGTATCCCTAACGCCTCAGACACAAGACCCCGTCGAGTTTCTGTATCTTGACCGCTCTTGATAAATGAGCACTGTCAAAATGCTTTTTTTCTGCTGAGTATGGCAGGGGGAACAGCTTTCCTAGGAACCGCATTTTATCTCCCTACCGAAGCCTTTATCGCGCTATTGATCAGGAATTGAGTCGCTCAGATGACAACGGGATGGTTTTACTTCCTCCAGCTCTACTTTTCCTACCAAGAACAATAACAAAAAGTATTATTCTCACTGAAGAAGTTGTAACCTCAAAGGCAGCACAAGCTAAAATGCATAAGAAATGCCATGAGCACGTTAAATGTTAAGTGCTAAAATGCCTAGTTTTTATTAAAAGGCAATGCTATTACATTGTTCCAGGATTTTGGTAGCTAGCATTAGTAGTGTGCCATGGAACTTTCAGAGCATTTAAAAAAATGTTAAATGGTAAAAGAATAAGTAAGTTATTCCTTAAAAATGCAAACAGCGCAAGTTAGGAAAAAAGTTCCTGATTTAAGTTTCATAATTGTTTCCCTCTTTGTAAAATACGAAGATTCATACTGACCTCCTCTGTTGAATGTTAATGATAATGAGGGAACTTGGAGTGTCTTTGAAAATACTCTGAGGTTTAGAAGTTATAGCTATATTTTCAAGTTAAGGTGGAGATATCATCCACCTAAATGAGGATTTTTACCTGAGCAGAGTTCATAGTCTCTTCTGAAGGCTGGAAAGCCTTTGTAACTTTAAAAAAAATAACAAAGCTGGGGAAGGATTTGTCAACCTGTGGGCCACCATCATACATCAGAAGGTCATCTGCATCTTACAAATACACACAAGAACACCAAAGTAAGAAACCAACTCAGAAGTAGTAATTAAAAACCAAGAATATCTTTATAATTTTTGCAGAATTAAATAAATACTTAGTTGAAAACTAAAAGCAACAGTGAAGTTACTTTGCATAAGATGTTTATGCTTTTCCCCTAGGTTTAGGTAGCCTTAGCCAAATAAAAATCCATGTATTAGCATCTAGAGATTTTGTTTGTATTCTCTCCTGCCCTATCAATTCTGATTCCTGACACAGGTGATTTATGAACTGGTCAAAATATCCATTCCTTCTGCTGGAGGGAGACCAGAACTTGTTGACTACTGATGTAGTCCCCTCCCACCACTCCCTGCTGGATCTTCACTCAACAAATTAGCTCCCCAGTGACTTTCCTTTTCTAGATTGCACTTATCATAAATGTGGACTAGTCTGTGAGGCACTTACAGTTGCATTTCCAATGAGAATAACTGCATCAGTGACTAGGAAGACAAAGGAACAGAAGCTGGGGAAATCTCAGAGACGAGAAAGCTCTCATGTAAGAACTTTCCCACCCCACTACCAGCTCCATGTAGCTTCATGGTGACAGCCACTGCCCTTCTGTGACAGGTCATCCAGCCCCACAATAACGTGGTTTCCCTTATACATTGTCTCATAATGCCACAACGTAAAATGTTGAGCTAGGTTGGACTTTGAGCACTCAAGTTGACAGTGATATCCCTGAAAAAATATTCTCACTAAAATTCAAAATTTTGCCTTTGGGGGAAGCCCATGCAAAGGTGGTATTTTTTTTTGTGTGTGTCTCAGTGTTATTCTTCTGAATCAACAGAGAATTTTATGCTCCTGAGATGTGCCTCTACATAGAGACAGCAAGATTCAGTTGGAAGAAGTGGTAATTTAGCTGGCCTCTGACTGCAGAAATAAAAATTACACCATCTCTTAGATACAATAAAACTTTCAAGTACACTTGTAGGCTGGATAGTCTTACAGCTACCCTAATACTTCTGACTGTTTGGGTTTTGGCAAGATAATAATCTTTCTGAGAACATCAAAGAAGTTTACATTATTTCTCTGAAAAAGGAAAAAAAAATCTCCACTTTTTGATTCAAGGCACTGCTATGACCAGCAAAAAATTTTTGTGGCATAAGCATAAATTTCATAGCAAAAATAATATAGAGGGAAATGCTGACATTACAACTGTGCCAAAAGTTGGAGTTGTATCTCCACTTCATGGGCACCAATCAAGATCTCCTTACCTACGTGTTCACTTATTGTATATTTACTATATCAGGGCTCATTAATTTTATTGTTATTTACAACATATAAAATACAATCAATACAAATATAAAACTGAAAGGATGTTTTAACAGACTTTAGCTTTCATCCAATAATAGTATATATCCATTAATATGCAAACATAAGACCTGGAAAGCTTGAGGACTTAATTGTGCACTTTCTTCAATGTTCACAAAGTTTAAGGAGAATAGTATTTGTTTTGGGGGTCATCATGATGTCACTATTTTTATACCTTTTGTAATTTTTTTTTCCCTAGGAATTTTCATTTAAAAAAAAAAATCTGAAAGAAATGAAGATTAAACTAAGCACAAGTGGAAAACCCATGTGGTTAGCAGGCAGTACAAATGAAGCCTTTCCCCTACACCAAAAATCAGACATTTTAAAGCTCTTCATCTAGAAAATGCAAGTGATTAAATCAATATTAAGTGTAATATTCAGGCCTCCTCTAGGCCTGAAATGCTACGCCAAGTTTTGAACTTTGGCTTGGGAATGTGCAAAAATGTTCACAGTCTAAATTACAGCTACATGTACCAGGAAAGGAAACACGAGAAAGAAACCACGTGCTACCGCCTGCTTCAACACTATGCTTCTTGTGATAAAGAGATCAGCACCAAGATTTCTTTAGCTTGCTCATTTCAAATTACAAACTCTGTTTATGTACAAATCGTACTTTTTTTTTTTTTTTGTGTGTGCCTATGTGATAATAGGAGATTTATTAACTTGCATCTTTCTTGGCCAAGGACAAAAGGTTTTCTTCATTCCAGTGGAACTCTTCTTTTGGTTTCCTTCTGCCTTTTTTTGGTGCCATTACTCCAATGAACTTCTCAGGCAGCTCGAAAACCATTTTGCTTTTCTTAAGAATGGCTAAATGATGTAACAAACACTTTAGTCCTTAGTCTGTCTCTTCCCTGCCTATTTGAATGAAGGATTCCCACTGGCACCCCCAAAGCAATCAGGAGAAAAGGGATAGGAGCTCAACAGGAAGAGGAACGCAAACCCTAATGGAAAGACCCTGTTCAGCAGGACTCATGACAACAAACAAGTGAACAGTTGCTGGATGAGGTACTTTGGTGATACAAGGAAAGAAATTAGGTAGGCTAGTTTTCAGAAATCACTAATGAGAAGAAAAGAGAGAGCGGGGCTCACCTAAAAGCCTATTAAGCATCTTTGAAACTTCCAGGCAAAAATGATAATGTTCTGAAATAACAAAGAACATCTCACACATGAAAAGCTTATCTTTTAGGAGGAAAACAATTTTTCATATTTTAGGCTTATAATTAGAAGCTGGCTAGTTGCTATGGAACTGCTGCCAATTCACAAATAAATATACACTTCAAAACAAAACATACAGTAGTCATCTCTCCCTGCATTGTATATTGGTTGCTAAACAGCAATTTACAATATTTATGCTACTTTATAGTGTTTGTGACCTTCCCTTTTTTTCTGGCTTCTTCACATATGGTAGATGGGCTTGGAAACTGGAGGTTTGCAAAATTATACATGCATAACTTCCTTTTGTATCTGGACATATGTAATGTTGCTGTTCTGATTTTAAACACTAGGTACTAATATAATGCTCACGACTGCAAGAGACTAACAGCACAAACAGTTTCCCTACTCCACTCTGGATACACAGTGCATCTGTGAATGGTTCTTCCATAGGTTATTCTGGTGCTAAAACTCTCTGGTGCAAACACTGTCAGTCTTGCTGCACTGTGTGTTGTGCTGCAGTTTGGGTATATCTGCAAACATCCTCCGAGGCACAGAATGGGGAACATCACTTGAGCGACCTTGAAATGAAAGCCAGCTTGGATCTTCAAAATAAAAAAATGAACATAATGCAAAATGACCAAGTTGTTACTCGTTGTAACACTCGCCTCTTGCTATCAGGCTCTAATTTAAAAAACCCTACAAATGCTGCTTAGCTGCACAAATGTAAGCAGCCTTAGAATCACAGAATCACAGAATGGTTCGGGTTGGAAGAGACCTTAAAGATCATCGAGTTCCAACCCCCCTGCCATGGGCAGGGACACC
The DNA here is from genome assembly GCA_002844005.1 of Limosa lapponica baueri. NCBI lineage: Eukaryota > Metazoa > Chordata > Aves > Charadriiformes > Scolopacidae > Limosa > Limosa lapponica. The sequence continues at coordinate 406,081 of KZ505704.1, read as the reverse complement.
TCCCACCAGACCAGGTTGCTCAAAGCCCCATCCAGCCTGGCCTTGAACACTTCCAGGAACGGGGCATCCACAACTTCCCTGGGCAACCTGTTTCACTGTCTCACCACCCTCACAGTAAAGAATTTCTTCTTATATCTAGTCTAAATCTACTAGATTTAGTGCATGCATAACATTAGTAAGGTTAAAGGTCCAGGTTTACTCTGCCTGTACGAGGTAACTGAGACACCTACCCCTACTTTTGCCCAGTCACCCGGGACTCCTTGGTGAGTCCCTGGAGTGAGGCATTGGCAAAGGGTCCATAGGTCCTGTGAGCTGCATCACTCCCTTAGGGTGAGTATATTCTTAATCTCTGTACCATGCACCAAAAGTGAAGTGGACCGAAGCTGGGCCAAAGTCTGTGTTGCAGCTTTTACACTCACACTAGTAGCTCCTGTCCTAGAGTCTTCTATTTAGACTCCTTGCTCCATGTGGCATGAGGTCAAGTACATATTTTAATTAGAGTATTTAAAACACCCTGGGTTCCTCTGGGTGAAGCTCAATTCTTTCCACCCCAGCAATCTTGACTCATCATCCCTTTACTCTGTACGTAATTGTGGTGGCCTATGACGGGGCTGGATGCAGCTGTGGAGTCGACAGGGAGCTGCGCAGTGGTGGAGCCACTCCTCTCCTACGCCCCACTGACTGGGCACCACACTGAGCAGCGCTGAGGCAGAGCAGAGGTCCAGCCTCCTGCCTCTCCCTTGCTTCTCTCCTCCTCTCATCTCTCTGGAGAAAGTGTCCTCGGATTGGGCAGGTGCCTGGTTTGCTCCTTTCCATCTCTGACCCTATTGCCCGGGTGCACTCTTTCAGCTATGCAGATGTTACAGCTGCGTTGCCTTTTTTTTTTTTAGCTGCTTTTTCTATTCTTTATTTGTACTGTTTTTCTTGCACATTGTAAACACTTTTAGTACAGTAAAATACACAGGATAGTCAATGCCATGTAAATGAAGAAAATATACGATGAAACACTTGAAAATTGTCTAAAAGAAATCAGCTTTATATAGGTCAACACTTTTGCACATTTAAGTCAGCACTAAAGCTTCAGTTCCCCATGATCAAACAGGTTAAGAAGCTCTCTCCACTGATGAATTACTGAGTTTGTCAGAGCACTCTGCAGCATCCTCACCTGGTACTATTTTGATTTACAACACAGCAATCTCTTTGTGTTACTCCAGACTCATTATAGTAAAACTACATTATTCTTACGCTTTCTGGCACTATTTTTCTTGTAATATGATCAACAATGCGGCTGTGTGTCCATTTGCGAAACCTTACGCAGAGGTTTGCTTTATTTTCCTTTTTAAACTAAGCTTGACCCAAAATGAAATACAAGTATAAATATCAAACCTGCAAGTAAGGTTTGAGAAACCACAAGGTTCTCCTGCTGTTTATACGTGTGTGAATTACAGTACATCAAGAAATCAATATTCCCTAGATGGTGCTTGTGCCTGGCACTTCATGGTGAACAAACATTAGATAAGACAATATAAATGGTACAATCCTTATTGATTTCTCCTCACTGCGTAGAATGTGAAAGCTGCAGCCATAGTTAACACTTACAGACAGGCTCATCTAAAGTTTCAGTGCTATTTTATATTTTTATAGCTGTTCACGCTCAATTGATTCCATTAAGTTGCTAGACACATTTCAAGCCATCTAGATAAGAAAAAAATAAAAATGCAGTGCCTGGAATGAGATGCTGCTACTTTGTGCCTAGCAGGATAAAAAGGTTAAAGGACTAAATTGTGCCTGGATGTTGGAAGGAGTTCTCTTTTATTTGATAGAATTGTTATTGTTTTTAGTGAATGGATACTGTGAGTGATGGATAGATGCATTTAACTAAGTTAAATAAATGAATGAACAGTATAGACCAGAAATGTCTATGGGGAAACTGTACTGGAAGCTCCCAATGTTATAGCCCCTCCCCAAACAAACAAGGAAAACCCCCTTGTAGTTCCACCTCTGACTGATAAAATTCCCTCAGAAAAAAAATCAGATGGGATTTAAAATCTTGGGTTTGGGATTTTTTTTCCATTTTTTTTCTCTTTTGACTCATGATGCAGATTTTAAATTGCCTTTTTATAGAAATTTATACATGGGGGTTTTTTTCTTTTTTTTTTTTTCCAAAAAAGGGAACTTCTCGGAGAAGTCAGGGAAATTCGGAGACAGGACAGCACAAGAAATTCTGACTATCAGGATATGAGATTTAGTGCCCTGAAAAATAATCCTCTATTTCCCTTTTATACCCAAAGAGCTCTTTTAGCAAGATATCAGAATATCTATTTCATAGTTTCTTACTGCTCCACTGGGAAGATTTAAATAATATGATTGAATTAGTGTGAAAAAGGTGTCAGACATTCATTCCATGAATATAAATGCAGACTGGACTATGGGATACATAATATCTTGAGAAAACCCTTTTTATATCTTTCTGGGCTGTTTGATACCCAACAAGATGGAAATTCAGAAATAAAAAATGGCATAAAAAATGAAAACGCAGGGAAATGTATCATATCAAAAAGATATCAAACCCAGCCATTGTGTCATGGTTTTCTCCAGAGGAAAAAACACTGTAAAACACCTTACAAAGTGCTGAATATTCTGATCCTGAAGCAGCAAACTCTGAAGCACATGCTTTGCTTTAAGTGTGTTGTGGTCCTATTGATTTCAACAGTACTGAGTTTTGCTGGATTCATAGCAGCGTAATCAGCACCCTCCAAGAGTGGACACTCCTCAGCATATTGCAGAAAAAAAAAATTAAAGAAAACTTATATAAAATCAGACAGAAATTACATTTTTCAGCTTTCAAATGAACCGTTGTTTTATAGAGATTTCTACCTCCCAAAATGAGGTGAATCTACTTGAAAACATCAGGAATAATTTAATGAACTTTGAAAAGACTTTGAACAGTAAAATTGCAAGATGTTGCTTCTATCTTGCAGAATAGTTTCATATATTTGAGCATGTTAATATAATTCACTTTTTCAGTCCACATTTGGTGACCCTGTCTACAGTTTCCTCTAAAATTCTTTCTTTTACCAAAAAAGACATGATAAACTGTTTTAAAATTACAAGAATATCTTTAGATCAAGAGAAAACTGCAGAGTAGCTCTCATATCAAGAGCTTTCTATTTTCCCTATAAAATATTACACATAATTAAAGGTGAGTTAAGACTTTGGTGAAAATCTAAAGAGCATCGGTAAATCTGAGCACTGCTCAGCTTTTCAATTGCTTTTCTACTTCTCAGTTCTTTTAAATGGTTTTCTATGGCAGGAACATTTTTCTTAATTAGTCACAGCTAATTAGTGTTCTGGCATAGACAAGTAATCAGAAATGTCAGAGCTGCAAGGCTACATCTCCCTAATCCTTTGATAATAATTTAGCCTCCTGGGAGGGCCTCAAGCTGCGGTAAGTAGTGGCTGACAATAAGGCAAAATTAGGTGGGCAGCAGACCATTAGGATAGAAAAATAAAAAGCACTACCAAATCCTGCTGAGCACCATCAGGCAACTAACTACACTGCCAGATGAGGTGCCTGTTTAAGCCTGTGTTGTTAATTAGCTGATTCTACCAGACCTGCCACATATGTCCAGGTGCATCATGCAAAGATGTGTATTTCTGGGTTTGCGCCAAAGGACAATTTTGCACTGTGATCAAATTTCAAGAATCTGAGAAAGAAGCCCACATATTTCTTGAAGATTATTCTGAGTTATCAAAGAAATAAGAAGATCAACAAGCTACAATCCATTTTTGTTGAGTCTCTTTTAAGTAATTAGGCATGGTCTTCTCATGTTTCTCAGAGGTTAATACAAACACAGCTTTTGATTCAGATGTGGCCTTTAACCAGTCCTACCTAGTCTCAACTTGCTGAAGTTGCCTTGGCATATAAGCTAGATCAAAAAGTAGACCTTCTGTCAAACACTTGCAAATAATTACATAACAATGAAAATGAAGATTACTTATTAAAATTAACGTGACAGGAAGCAATTTGAGAATAAGAAAAAAATCACAATTGAAGTCTTCTAGAAAAACATTGTTGAAGACTAAATACTACAGTAATGGTGCTTTTGACGTAGGCATGGGCAGCACAAGGAGTTGGTACTAGAGAAAACTCTCACATTTAAAATAAGCATTCCTCTTTGCTGCCTCACACCAGCTGAAGATTAACTCACTTGCCAGGGAGAAGGATTTGCACATTTTTAACACATTTTTTGTAAAAGATCAGAAAACTTATAGAAATTATGCAACTGAATAAAGCATTTGTTAAAAATGTACTTGCAGATATGATGGCAAACAGAAATGAATGAGTACTTCATGTCTCCATTTAGGCACAGAATGAAGGGCATGTCACAGTAATCTTTGGAGAATAATTACTACCTCAAATAACCTCAAGTACATCATTGAACTTAAATCGTCCATCCCTGCTACTAATGGAAAAGAAATAATGACTGCGATATGGAAACACTACTAGCATTTAATTCACTTTCCAGACAAAATACAAGCTTTTTTTTTTTTTTGACAGAAAAAGAATATCACATTACATATGAACTACAAAAGCCAAAAAGCAGCTATGTAAATCTGGTGTGCTTAAGCATTTATACTATTCATAAAGACACTCTTTCTGCACCCCAAAGAAAGTCGTATGAGTTCCCTGCCATTAACATCTCTTACCCTGCACGAGGCCACAACCCTGAGGATGTCCTCCTACATGAGCAGTCCTGTGAAGTCAACAGGACTACTCAGTCACACCACACCAGTTTAACACCCAGAAGAGACGGGTGATCAGGGCCACAGTTGTACAAGATAATGATGGGACCTGTTTTTTGATGCCGACCTTTCCAGGATGCACACACTGACTATTTTATGTGTTTATGGTAAGCTTGTGCACACCTTTCCCAGAAATTAAAGCCTAAAAGAATTGGAAAACCTTTAAGCTGTATCAATGGCTAAACATCGATGTGTTACAACTGTTCTCTTAAACCATTTTTTGTTTCTCAAAGCAGCAATCAATTATTGCATAACAATTTCATTGTATATATAGTCTTAATAAAATTGGAATCATATATCTGTTTACACTATAAGTTTTTCACAACAGGCACAACCTACAAGGTAATGCTCTTAATGGCAAATAAACCAAGAATGGTTTTGAAGCAAAAATGTTTGAAATGGATTTTTTTGTGTGTGTTTAGACAAGAATATCCATATTTCATCTGCAATTAACAGGTACAAGAAAGTGAGAATCTACAGAAATGGCACTTAGGAACTATACATTACTACAGAAAGTAAGTATTGCATCGATGTTTTAAACAGAGCTTTATGCAAAATGGCTTATATTTTTTAAGCTAGTTTTTTTTTTTAAGGAAAGGGTTTGTAATTTATAAGTCTAATGTAACTTAAAATGCTCATAGTTCAAGACTTCTTAGTCCAATCTCAAAAATTCAGGTAGAAACATGAACCTAAGTATAGACACTGATGATAACCTGGCATGTTTATGGACAAAGCACTGCATTTATTAAGGTTAATAGTAAAACTGCCAGTGATTTTGACAGTCTAGAACCAGACCCCATGGGAATTTCATAGTCGGACAATTTTTAAATCTGTTAATTTTGTGGTCAGATAGCATTGTTCCTTGATAGCCTGCACAGTTGTTCTTATGTCATCCACCAAGCAGATTATCTTTATAAAAGGGGCCTTAATAATAATTTGTAATATTTTAGATTATTCTATGTTTGTGTAATTCCATTCTAAACACTTCATTTTCCCGTTCACCAACTGCTACTCTTACAGCCTTTTCTGAAAATAAGTATTTTTCAAATGCTCGTTCAAAAAAAGAAATTTAAGCACAACTTTGTTTCTAAAACTTTTTACTAAACATTATTTTAAAAATTGAGTTCTTGGTTTAGGTGATTAAACTTTAGAAAAGTTTTTGTGGGTGATGCTTTTAATCCTAATTAAAAATTGTAATCATTAAACAAACACTGTAGTACCTGTCTTCATGATTTTGTTGTTATACATCGAATCTACCTGAGTCACCAATGTTAGAAAAGTTTGCTTTATTAATTGAGTTAATTAGAGAAACTTGTGCCAATGTAACTTAATTGTCTTAGTTTACTTCAGTGGAGTATGGGATTGGAAGGGTTCACATGGATCATTCATTGAATTAAGGCTTCAGGAATCATGAACACGGAGCAGACATTTAACCGAGAGCTGCTGGAGAACATCTACATGTACAATGCATTGCAAAACCTTTCTAGCGTTCTTTAAGATCTGTGGTGTTAAAAACAAACAAACAAACAAAAAAACCCCTCACACATATAAGCTACTACAGCATGAGAGGAGGAGATAAATGCCCCGAGTTCCTGTGACAGGAAGGAATTTCATAGGTAAAATTCCCAGCTGATCTTAGGAAAAAGACCATGTCCCAGACTGCAAAGGAAGACAAAAACTGACCAAGCAAAAACTCTTTGTGACTCCAAATCTGGTGACTAATTTTGAGAACAAGACGACAGCATCCTGACCTGGGAGAGACCAGTGCTATCAGGAGCACTAAGCCGTATTATACTGTGTGGCGTCTGTACCCCCTTATGGAGGAGATGAGAATGAAATGCACTCAGAAGCCAAGTTGTCCAGAAGGAAGGCAAAAAATAACCACCTTGATTCTGCTGCATGATCAGCAGAGGTATTGAAGCATAGGATTTAAATGGCTTAAAAATGGTGCAGAAAAAACTAGCAGCCCAGTCTTCTTTCAAAGTCCCCTTGAGATTTGAGCCTCTCTCATATGTAAGGATTCATACCACAAGCTTAAATTCTGTTATCCCGATTTTCATGTTCTGTATAGCGTGGCAATGCTCTTCCAGGCTTATCAAGCACCATAAATGCACATTTTTTGTCTTCTCCCTAGTGTGAGACTTCTCAGGTCGATAGAAAATTTTCCAACTTCTAGCCTTAACATACTGTGAGGCACTGGTGGACATTTGTTCTTGTATCAATACTATTCTTAAATTTAAATGATATTCTTTTTTGTGATAGACATCCTGTTCTCTTAGTCACTGTAATAGCTGTTAGTATATAGCAGCCCTGAATCAAGTCAATGAAAAATGCATAAGGAGTTTGTAATTATACATTTTTTTTTGCCATTAAAATAGTGTCTGAGGCCTGATCTCGTCTATATTTATAACTAACACAGAACAGTCTGGTTTTTGATTATGCTGGATGAGGTGTTTCCCTGGCGGAAGCACAGATATGCACTTTTCCTATTTTGCTCAGCTTATTTCTTACCTGACACAAATACAATGTATTTTAAGGGGAAATCAAGTGTGATCTACAACTGCAGCTAGTTCAATGGCTTGAAGTACATTTACATAAAAATGTGAATATATCTTATTCTTTCTATTGAAATATAACGATAGAACTGAATTTATAAACAGTATCTAGGTTTTGTTATATCACTAATTTAAAAAAAACCTTCCAAAAATCATGGGTAAAATCTTGCTCAATCACACTGTTCTAAATCTGAATTAATCTCAGGAAAGGTGAGTTAACACAGTGACATGCCTTTGTTTTAAATTTCTGTACTCTATAAGCTTACATATTTGTTAATGTATTTATCTGAACCTGTTCAATTGGTTATAGCTTCCAGTGTGATGTTAAGTAGAAATGTGATATCACCATATATAAAGAAAAAATAAAGATACAAATAGATATTTGATATACAGAATACTTATTATGTACATCTTTTTATCTTTCCTTACAGCTACAAGCATTGGCCATGACAGCACACAATGCGTACTACTGAGTAAAAGGGGACAGGAATGGTTTCGGGTCTCAAAAGGCAAGTGCTATGTCATGACTTGCATCCATACAGGAGATGTTTCCCTGTGCTGAAAAGCTTGATTGCTCAAATGAAACTTGGGAGAGGTCCTTGACCCATCCTAACCCAATTGTTCTGAGCCCTGTCCTTGGGTTCGTGCTAGTCGGGCTAACCCAAAACTGCGCCAGGAACCATGCTGATGACTGAATGGCATGGATGATCACTTGCTAGTTCTCAGGCCTGTGCCCAGGCCCTGGCCAGTTTACTGCTACGGACATTGCCTAAGGCTTTGGCCAATCCCACTGCATCAACAAAGTCAATGTGGTCTCTCCAGTCAGAGTTAGACTTGGCCTTAGGCACATAATTTTATTAACATTCAGAAAATTACAACATAAGCAAAAATAACCCCAAAGAAAAACAAAAAATAGAAACTTGAAAATGAAACATATGCTTGCAGATTCAGTGCAAAAGCAAACTGAAGCAGAAGTTGCTAATATGGTTTTAGTACTTTGTGAAGGTGCCAGCTGGATGGATGATAATTTTTCTACCCCTGCAGGGCATCAAAGCTTTTATAAAATCATTCTTTTCACACATATTAGCACTTAGCTTATTAAAACAGATGATACTTTTTTTTGTAAAGCTGCCTGGGAGTGTCTGGAAATATAAAATCTGAGAGATAAGTCTCATTTTGACCACCCAGTCTAACAAACAACAAACACTGACATGACATACCATGGCTGAGAGTCTATGTTATGGGACCTTCTGTGACTGCCACAACTGTAGTGTCACACTAAAGGCTGTGAATTGCTGTTATGAAAACATTTGCTGTAACTTGCATAATTAAATGAAACTGCCAGCAAAGCTTTCTAAAATACTTAGGAGATGACACACAAATAAATACATTTCAAAGTCTGTATTATGTTCCAGAATTTGTTTTGTAATAAATTGCACTGCACGGTGCCAGAGATGACTTCTTTTCCTCTTCAAATTCCTACATAATTATAAGCGACTGACATTGTCAAGTAAATTTATCCAAGTTTATAATAAAATAACTCTTATTTCAGACATATTTTACATGCGTAGTGCTTTGAATTTATACAGAAGCTACAATTTCAGATGCCTAACACCTTCTCCTTTAGACAACTCTGAAAGGGACACACTAGATAGAAATTAGTGGTTGAACTTGAACGACCAGAAATATGCCCACGGGTGTCACTACTGGCCTTAAAGAAGAGCCTTGTATGAGGAAAATTCTGGTAGAGTAGGTGATCATTTCTAACAAGAAGACGAGGAATCAGGGTAAAGGGATGAATGGAGGGAGGCTGTGGAAACCAGTATCAAAGCTGAGGGAAATTATTTCAAAGATACAGGCTGGCTGGCAATGTGTGGGCCTACAGGCTGAGGAGGGATTACTCTGAACTTTGCAGAATTACAATTTTGAAAACGAGTTTGACAATTCAATAAATGTCTGGTCAACTTTAAAAAATTATAAATACTAAACTTAAAATCCATGAAACAAAATTCTAAAAGTCATACCATGAAAGTACCAGTCTAAGCCATACATGTACCTGGCATAACTGGCCTCTTTCTGTATACAAGCAGGTAGTGATATGTACAAGTTCTTTATTTTAGGGAGATTAGGTCTGCAAAGAAGTCCAGCAACCACACCAATCCCAGTCTCTCCATTAACGCATTCAAAATCAGAAGATGGAATAAAATTGGGCAACTCACAGTGGAAAAATTACTATTTCAAATAATAATCTTCTATCAATTTTATTTATGCCTTATACCAATCAAAAGTTTAATGCAGAAAATGTTTAAAGAAAGCCCTCCCTTGACAGCTGAAGATCATAAATAAAAAGCAAAAGAAAAAACGATTGATAGGAAGAACACCTGAACTGCTTGTTTAATATCATAATAATGTAGCTTATCCCTTCTGATGTAGTAGTGATACCAGCAACCTTTGCAAGGGTAGTTACTTACATCAAATAACTTCTCTATGTACATTTCCTCATTGACCTTTTCTCGAAGTATATCCTGGTTTTGTCGAACAAACATAATGTAGGTGTCTGCTAGATCCATCCCCGGTTTCTGTGGAGAAAGTAGTGGGAAGGGAGATAGATAGACCACTCAACAATTAAGACTTATAAGAAGTTATACTTCAACGTAATGAAAACCCAGATTCTTTTACAACGTTCACACATGTATAAACTGTATTTACTAAAAGTGCTGGGAATTCTGGGTTAGTTACCAAGTTCAGGAGAGTTCACTATTAATAAAGTTCTCAGTGTTACAATTTATGGGTGCTTTGAGTCATAAATCTACATTGCCATATGTAATGGAATGAAGTCTTGGCTATTGTAATGTCAATAGCAAACTTGGACATTTTCCCCTTTTTTCTTAGTGAGGCTCTCAGAGCTATTCCATCCTCAAGGTCCAGATCCTGCTATCACATTCAGAAAAGGGTAAAAAAAAGCAGTTCAGTTCAGTTCAGTTCAGTTCCTTTTGCATCGCCTCAGCTTTGCTGCAATTTGCTTCCAATGCACAGCTGAATTTTGTGTTTGAGGTTAGCTTCTACTAATTCCGATTCAAACTAAGTTCAAGCATTTCCCTGACAGCAATGGCATAAAAAGGTTGGTATGAGAGTAGACTTGTACCCCTATTTTTCTGAAACTGTTGTACTGGCACAATCAGCACAGAGGGTGTCTAGGGAAGGAGCAAAGGCTGAACTGTTTCCCTTCTTGTACCAATCTATATTCTGTATGAATAGCAGAGTAGGCATAGCCTTCATACCACACTCCAAACATGGGACAGGCTAGGATATGTTGTGTGTATGTGATACTACATCAGGCCAGCCAGCGTGGTGGCTCCAACTGCTCTCTCCTGCCCAGCTGGGGCCTCTGGACCTCTGTAGCCACAAAATGTTGTTCCACACTAAAGCCCCAACACAGCCGGTAACATCCCCTTTCCTGGCAGTGTATGCAGAGCTGGTCAGGAATCTGCTTTTCTCTAACAGGAACCAAAAATGAACATAAGCACTTCGGAAAGTCTTCTGTAAAAGCCCTCTGTGTGAGCAAGTCTGTGAAAGTATCACTTGCTCCCAAATAATAGTTTTTAAAGTTCATGGCATGCAAAATGAGGCTAAGTTTTAGAATACTTTAGAGCAAGCCTTACAACAGAGCTTGTTAGAAAGGATTCATGTCCTAAGACTGACTTTGTAACAGCTCTAGGGAAGGAGGATGAAAGCAGCTATACCCAGTCCCTGAATTCCCAGGCATAAATCATCTCTATTTCTCAGAAGCTGTTACTATCTGAAAACAGCATACACACAAAGCTGTAAGAGTAAAATATTTAGCATATTTTAAAGGCCTGTATATATAAACATGCTCATATAGTTAAAATATTTACCTATAATTTTATATTAAGGCTTCCTTTCTAGTCCACAAGTAGATAATTTTTAATTTTTCTCATTCTTTATTATCTTGTATGTAATATATTATAATGTACATGAACAGGTCTGAGCACAAGAGGGAAGGAAAGGTGCAACATGCCCAAACTAATACTTGTCTAGAAACTGCCATTACAATAACAGGATGAGAACTTTTCCCCCTCAAAACTGCAGTGAGTGAAACCTCCTGGATCATAAGCTTCATCTCTTTTTTCCTGAATCTACCATGGACACATATAGGAATATCACCCAAAACAAGAAGATTTTCTTTTTCATTATGAATGAATGTGCATCAATGGCCTAAAAGTAACAGTTTCTTAAAAGTAACAGTTAAATGGGCTGGTTTAACAGTCTTCGCATCTCCAAAACTCACACTGAAAAACTGAAATGTCTCCTGCACATTTAGATTGGTCATTCCAGGGGCAATGAAAGCTCATTTCAAAAATTTATCACACACATACATACATGCCTACATGAAACTCCTAAGAGAAAAGCAGGGCAATCTATATTTACATCTGAGTTACACACCTTGATCCTAAGCACAGAATTAAAAACTAAGATTACAGTAGATAAAACAGTTTTCTGTTGGAAAACCTGGTTCACAGAAATGAATAGATTTCCTTCATAAAAATGTGCCTTCTCTAAAATGTGACAGAAATGTTTTTAAATTAAAGTAAATCACAAAGTAAAGGAGATTCAAAACAGAAAGCTCCATATCTTACCTTAGTATACTCATTTGTGATGGTAGAAAACAACCAGTGTTGAAACCTTATGTACTTTCTAAAACCTGATATGCAATTTATAGGAATTGGACTAGTTTTAACTTGGAGGGATAATGGGAAAATATTTTGAAATCTCCAGGGGTGGGTAAAGGAGATAATCTAACAAATCAAAGGCTGATTATAGTTCTTGGAGATATGTATTCAAATGTATAAATTAATCTTTCACTGCATGCTAAAACCTAATGGTTCTCCGATTCATGCAATTTTTTCTTTTACTAAGTTCAATAAAAAATGTTCATCTTGCAGACAGCCAAAGCTAGAAAAATAACATTTCCCATCAGCATTAACTCTCCTCTTATCTTTGAGATGTTTACCTAGTCTTGAAGCTGTGACATATGGGAATTTCACACCTAGTGAATATATTTTCATGTAGCTTGTGGCACAGGAGTGTAATCATTAAAAGAATATACACAAGTAAGAGTAACTGCAACAGCTGGTGACATTTACCAATTAGAATTACAGTTCTTTAAAACACTTCATCCTTCTTTAATGTGTGCAGGATAATTATCTTTGAAATTGCTGTGGAAAAAAAAAATTAATTTTCCTTTTAAACAGTGTATGCCTACAGTAGAAATATGTCTGGGTAAGGAAGATTACCAACACTCCAACAGTATGACTCTCTGTTTTAAAACCTCACCAAAATCATTGCAAGTTAACCATCTTTGCTCACGGTGGTCAAAACACACATCAAACACTGAACAAGCCAACAGTATATCAAATACTTCATTATCTCTCCATATTGCATACATTGAATTTATTTGTTTTCTCTAAACATGTGAAAGAAGAAAAGAAAGCTATTATAAGCATCAAAACAGGCGTAGTGCTATATATTTAATGTTTTGACGTTTTTAAAATAGAGATTATATTAGCTGGGAACCTCTGATTACATGATCCTCTTTTGCTCTATTTTGGATTATTAAACTTCAGAAAAAACCCCAGATTAATGTAGAATAAAAATACCAAACAACAATTAAGCAATTGGATGCACCTTATAAGACAAACAAATAGAAACTGAGATATGTTTTAAGTAACTGTCACAGGGGGCGTTTCATTACTAATATCTGACAGACTTAAGCAACTCAGTCTCCACATCTATACCAAATATAAAAAATTCTGCTCCCCTGAATCTCTGGCAGAACATCAGCTGAAGTTAACAGGAACGAGTTATTTGCACATTTTTGGGAGAACAATTCCAATTGGTATATTTATCCAGACAAGTGTAAAAAAGGTACTCTGTCTGAAAACTTCCCTAAGAAAAAAAGTGGTTTTTTATGATAGATACAAAGTTATTGTAGGTTTGTTTTATTCAGAACAGCAGACAAGATGTTTTGCCTATCTGAAAATGAAAGAGAACCAAACAAAGAGATGAATGGAGAAACTGGAAACACAAAGACATCAAATAAAATACCAGGAAATGAAGAGTTGTAAATAGGGTTACTTTGTCGCTGGTTACACAAGTAACTGAATACACTGGCGAGTGAATGAGTTTAAACAAGGGTGTAGGCTTCAGCACATTCTTTTTTAGGGTTAATCACTAGTTAACCTGGCAAGATGAACATGCTGTTTGGGAAAAAAAAAAAATAAAATCCTTGTTAATTACATACTGCAAGTGCTCTTACTTCCTGCTGCTGCACCTAATCCCACAGGTGCAGGTTGTCTCTTTTACTATTCACTGGTAGGTGGGTCCAGATCAACAGGCACTTTTTCATAGCAACAAATTCAGATAAAGAAGAAACAGCTTAACTTTCCCCCCTCAAACGGGAAAACACTATCACAGTGTCTATTTAACAAGGAGGCAAATTTTATAAGGCATTATTTCAGTTTCCAAGATGATGTAGAAGCTGCATTATGATTGACACACATCACTCCCACTGGCAAAATCTGCCTGAGGCACCTAGTGAAAAAGAACTGCTGCATTGCCTTGATTTCCAGGTGTTCAAATATTTTGCTGCCGAAAGGTTTGCAGCAAACTTAATACTGCCATTAATATTAGGCTTTTCCTACAGAAAAGATACACCTAACTTTCTGCACAGCTTTTCTGCAGTGCAACAGTTTGTCACAAATCTCAATAAAAACCGTGTAGATTTGTAAATGCTTGAGTTATGTTTATTCTCATTTTGGCATTTGTCACCGAAGATTTCTTAGCATCAGAGAGTATTAAACAAACTTGTATTCTTGGTATCACCAACAAAAAAAATCTAGTTTTACTGAGTTGGTATCCTGTCAAAGCATTAATGTTTCAAAGATGAGAGCAGATGTTAGAGACTTACTATATAATAACAAACTTCATCCCATTTTGTGTTTTCTCTCCTCTCCACCCCCCTCCCCTCCCCTGCATCCTGGAGGGAGACGTTTTAACTACAGCCAGCGTGGATGTAACAATGAAATGAAAAGGAGTGATGAGCTGGAGGGGGCTATTGTGAGAAACACAGGAGCTCCTTATTCAGTGTCCACCACCAAATGAAAGAGCACATTGGAAAATTTCACTGCCTGAAATTTCTCCTCTAAATAGTGCAAGGCTCATCACTTGGGCTTTGGAATGACAGAATTAAGGTGTCATTAAAATATTTTTGGAATCAAAACTACTTGTACTCATGTACACTTGATCCCCGCTCCCTTCATTTCTTGCAAATCAAAATACATAAGATAGGCAGCAAGATGCATAATTTGTATAATCAATCTATTACAAAGGAAACAATTTATTCTCACAGGTTATGAAAAATAATATTTTGCTTAAATGAAAAAATACAATGCATTTTCCGTGCCTCTAATACATTTTCTTGTAGAAGAAAAAGCAACCTTGGCAAAGGCTAAGTGTGTGTATTTTGAGAACTGTCAACGCAGAACTTAAGCTGTGATTCTGCAAGCATTTATGCAAACATTTTTTCATATATGTGTAGTTTCATTGCATTCATGGGGCAGCACAGGCATGCAAGTGTCTGCACCAGGATCTTGATTTTCTGTAGTGCAAAAGGTCTTCAAAACGCTACGGTTCCTATGGCAAAAGCAGGTATTAAAATATGTGTTTTTTCCTGCATGTTCTACTGTGTTATTTTAACTTCCCTATTCCGTTTAAGAGGTATCTCAATAATACTGCTGACTTAAAACAGATGATGCAGGGCTTTCCCTCCAATTCTGCAATAGCTTGTTTTTATGGATTTGAAAACAGAAGGGCTAGTTTCCAGGTTTGGGTATACAGAGGAGGAGGAGGAAGCAGAAGTCCCGAGCATGATGATAATGACTGTTCTGTGCTCTTTATTTTTAAACAGAGGTCTCCAAGTAAATCCTGCTTTAAAATGAATGGCACAGTATGGCCTCACCTGAATAAACACTGATTTCCCAGAAAAAGTCGTGTGCTTCTTAAAATCAGCTAAATGAGGCCACGCAGTACAAATGTGATATTTGGAAATGGAGGTATCTGGAAGGTCCCAATGGTATCTGCCTGGTAGGAGGCAGAGCTCCTACTTTGGCCTCTACAGGACCCCATAAGTCAAATGCTGGCACATGTGTGAGGCCCCTTTTCATACCTTTGATCCCCGCATAAAGGCAGGAGCAGAGGGAGAGGCCTGGCATTGTGCGAGCTGTGCACTGCTGTCAGCCCCGGGTCCTTCAAATGGCCTCGCTGCACTTGGTATGACAGGTGGCCTACATGAAGTGAGGGAGGATTAGGTTCCTTCTGTGCCCTCTAAATGACTGGCATAGATTACTGGCCCGTACAAAGGGATTTAAACATACCTTTCTGAACAAAAAAGCAGTATATAAATATGCATGCAACTGGATGCTCAATTTGTATGAGTAATTGCTCTGGTTGTGTTTGTAAATGAGGCAAATGTGTGTAGAAATGACCAGCCAGAGACACAACTATTTGAGCGCAAAACTGACTTACATGATGAGAAACTGAACACAATGAAATTGTCTACATGGTTGAGGAATAATAATAATTTGAAATTAACAATATACATTTTTTTGCCCTCAATTCTGTTGCGTTCTTTCCCTATTATCATTAATTAACTGGCTTTGTGAAGAGAATATTAAAAAAAAATAAATAAAAATAGACAGGCATTCTACATCTCCTAAAGATTGCTTGGGCTTTAAGAGAAACTAACAAAGAGTTATAGCAGATTTGGGTGAGCTGTTTTTTTTTTTTTAAAAAGTAACTTAAATCAGCTCCTGCATTCCCAAACATCAAAACACAGTATTAACATGAGAAAAAATTGCATCTTTCATGCACTACTTACATTTGTAATGTTTGCGTTATTTTCCTCTGAACATTTGGTTTCTTTCGTGTGCACAGCAGGCACAATTTCTTCACTTCAGAGTCTAGCATACTGGGACAATTACCAACAAAAGAGTGTAATAGCAACTAGATTTTTTTCTTTACTATTTTCAGGAAATCATAAGCCATCATTATTGTTACTCTTCTTAGTCTGGGTTATTTCGCACTGTTTCTAGTATTTCTGTTGGTGTTTCAATTACCAAAACATACACAGTGTCCATGTAGCCCTATAGGCAATGACTGGGGAAAGCAATGAGATCTCCTCGCAACTCCTATAGGGCATTCTGAAAAATGGAGGCTTATGTTGAATGTTTTCTTAAACAGGTGTTCTGGTTTGGGATTAAACTCTTTTTTCTGGATGGAGTTATTCATAATTATCTGGCAAGCTTAATGAATAGTAGGGTAAATAGAAACACTTTTACAAACATATCTGCCAAATGAACTGCACGTCTGTGTCTATATTTCCCACCTTGGCCCTGAGAAGTTGACAGATGCCTTCTGGGGAATGTGTGTCTTCGTGCGCAACTATTTAATGTCTAAATCCCCTCTCAATATTAATAGAATCAACCTTTTCCTCAAAATGACCAAGAATCATCCAAGAATGTCCTTCTCCTTTTTGAATTCATTACTATTTTTATTTACCTTTTAACTTTTTTATCCCCTTTACCTCTCATCCTCTCTCTAAAACATCCTGCTCAGTACTACCTTCATTTTCTTATAGCATCTCTTTTGTCTAGTTAGTTTCTTCTTATTTCATTATAAACCAGCATATTTCCCCCTCTTTGCCAAATATTGAACCTGGTAATCAAAGATCAAAACCTCTGTTGAATTCACACACTCAAAAAAACCCCAAAGGCCTTTTGCCATCTCCCCCTCCCCCCTAACCTCCTTCTCCCCCAGATTCACCAAGCTCTGTTTCAGGGACCCCAATGACAGCGCTAAGATGACCCAGTGAGATCCTCAAATGGAGGTGGGGCACGGGGCCAGAATGTTGTCATCTAACAAAGTGCAATTTTGCACATATTTGCAAGTGTATCAAAAGAAAGGGCCTACCGTGGTCACTTTTAATTCACTTCCACGTATGCAGCTATATGGTAAGGAAGGGCAAGAAGAGATTTTAAGCCGTATCAGTTCAAAATACAGCCACACGAGGCATTTAATTAGCTTCAGTGGAGGCTTGCTAGGTTACCATCACACAACCAAGAGCTCAGCGTAAATTCCTCACCCTGTGCTGCTCCCCTTTCCACTTCTCACTACAATTGTCAGCCCAGCAGGTGACCTTGTAATGCGAAGACTTACAGCCTCCTTTTGCAGTTGGAATTCGTAACTTCCACAACCAGTGATTTTAGACCCTACTCAAACCGGACACTCACTGTCAGTTGTGACAGTAACGGCTCTTCTTGGCCTCAACTGCATCTTCACAATGAGGGGAAGAATGTGAGGAAGCAAAACCAAACCCCAGCCTACCAAACTCCTTCAACCCAGGAAAAATGTTCTCCAGAACCTGGAAAATGTTTGCCTGGTCAGATCAGCAGCCTCCCTGAAGCACCATTTACAACTGTAGTTTACAACTGTAGTGCTACAGTCCAGTTCACATCTTGAGCTGCGGGAAAGGTGTGTGGGAGAGCTGAAAAGCAAAGGGCCTGTAAAAATGCAAGGAACGTGAGAGACTGTCTATAATCTGGTCATCTCTTCAGGCCAAACACCACCACTCAGTGAATGTGAGAAAGGCAACGGAGCTCCAGCAACCACCTCCCCACTCTGCCTTCCCCTCTCTCCGGAGCAGTGCATCCCTGTGTGACCTGACTCACAATATTCCCCTCAGCTTGCAGCAAAGGTATTTTTTGGTCTCATCTTTATCGTGAACTTCAACATCAACGTACCCAGGACAATGGTAAAAGACTTTGACATCTCCTTCTCATAGCTGTTCTATGTTATTTGGAGAGCTTTTCATGTTACCTGGAAGAAGTCAATGAATTTCTAGTTTGTTCAGTAATTTTTTTCCTTAGGCTTTTCAGTCTTAAGTGCCTCAGCAAGGACCTTTTGTGGCAGCTCCACAGCACAATATATTAACAAGAGGTATTCTAAATTAACTGGATTTGATATGAGGTCGTTCCTTTGAATGCAAGATTGTGTTTCATAAAACACAAGAGCATTTATACAATTCAACAAAAAGTTCACACATAACCAAATAAGAAAAAAATTCTGAAAACATCATCTGAACAGAAATGTTACAACTTGTTATCTTATGAATAAAGCTAATATAAAGATAGCAAAATAATAAATTCCAGAAACAGAGATTTTTCTTTTTATTTAGGCTGCATGGATTTAAAAAAAATAATTAATTTAGGCTTGCAAGTATTATATTTTTAAGTATAGATCTGCTGAAAGGATTTCTAGCCACCACATGGTCTACCATGTCTGGTGTTCCTCTATATTTGCAATTTAATTTCTTGTAAGGTCATTAACATAAAAATTTTAGTCATTGTTTTGGTACGCTTGGAAAATAAGATTGTTTTAGAATCACATAAAAAAGGGATGAGAACATAGACTTGTGAGAGAACAAACGATATTTATTGACAGTAACAATGACAGTATTTGATAATTTCTTCCTTGCTTTTTTAAAGAAAATATATTCTACTATGATATTCTAATTGAAATATTCTAATAGCTGAATTTTGCTTTGATGTATAGAAGAGCTCCAACAGCTACTCTTTTTCCTTTTTCTTTATACCACACAAATATTGCATAAGCAATGGTAAATCAAATACAGATTTAGCAAGTAAGGGATTAAATAAGCAGGATTGAGTCCTGAAGTAAGAAATCAATAAATGATGGGTATTCAAGTATGGTGCATTTACTTGGTGCTTATCTGGTACATTTGAACAATTTAGCCAAGTGATGGAAAGACCCCTACAAAAGAATAACTAAGTTACAAACCTCAACTCTTCCACAACTGAAAAAGTGCATAGAGAATAACCTTTCTAAGCTTTGCTTTGAGAGTTACTTGTTGCTTGAGGGAAATGAAATGCCCTCTGAGGGTTGTAGTGGCTGTTTAAATAGTCTGTGTAAAGCTATAATGAATCTCTGTAGGAAAGCAAAATGTCAACAATAAAAAATGTAAGCTAACAAACCCCTGATTTTTTGAATTATTATGAACACTAGAAAAAAAAATTAAAAGGGTTGTACTTACGGGAACGTCAACATACTTTGCAGCTGCTTTCACCTTTAGAAAATTAAAAATAAAACACACAGTAAGTGCTTATTACTATAGATTGTGCCCGATTTCAGAATTATGCACAGAAAGAAGAACAGACCTATTGTGAATCCAAACACTTACAGTGAATGAAACTAATGATGAGAAGAAAGTGCCTTCATCGTATCTTGACAATTTAGACAGCACACCTTCTAACACCGAAACAACCTGGAGGAAAAGCACAGAGAAAAATCTAAATGCACAATATGTAAAGTAAATATTTGGAATGAGAATGTGAGTTTTTCTTCCACAGATTTTTGATGTTCAGCAGGGCAATGCAAACTGTAAATTTGCTCACTTTCTCCACATCACAAATTGCTGAAATCAAGTACAACATTCTTTTTGCAGCTTCACCTATCGATCAAACTAATGAAAATTGTTGAACCACTGTAGAAATAGAAACCCAGCCCGGAAATTCTCCTGAGGTGGGCCTGCTACTCAACATGACTTTGCTGCCTCTAGAGCACATGGTTAATGATAGGAGTGTGTGTAACCAGCATGAATTTTGGGTAGAAAACACATGTCATTTTCTAGGACCACGGTTTCTAAGATCACAGCGTCAAAGACAATGGAGCACAATTGTTAAAGGTGGTGATCTCGATATCATGTTTCTCTTATCTTTGCTACTGAACAGAAACCCAGCTCTGATTTCACCAAACAGTGTAATAGCACTACAATTTTCTGTCAACAGCATGTGCTGTTGAACTGCTACTACCTGGCCAGGAAGGGGCAAGAAGGTGTATGCCTCAAAACTCTGGTGTGGTGTGGTTCCTCTCCCCCATACTTTCACCTGTGATTCTCTGAGTGAGGAGTGTGACTCAGCAAGTGGCATGAAAAGGCGCTTTTGCCAAAATGTATTTCTAACTAAAAAAATATCTTACTGATTGCATTAATTATAGCCTTAGTGTTTAAACTCCTCCAAATTAGCCTTAAAGCAAACAAATCCCCTTCTCACATCCCTCTGTGATGTTATGTTGCTCAAGTAATTAATGCTATATAACCCAAAATATCTGTCAGACGTTGTATTTGCGCGCATTTATTTTACACATATGAATTGCTTTCCACTTTATATAAAGATTGTTTTAGAAGTCATCCCTTGCTCCCAACACAGTCATTCCCACAACCACGAATATCATTTTATGAGTGTGAGGACAGAACAAAATTCCATCTGGCATGCTGTTAATGGGCACTGTAACAGTGTCACAACAGTGTCACCTCCAGAGGAACCGAGATCATCACTTTACAATAAGCCCTGCTCTTAACAGTTCAAGGAGCAGGAGCAAGTGCAAAGCTACATTTGTCATTTATCAATCTAACCTGTCATATTTACAGTGATTAATTAAGACACCGGTACGTAGGTGCCAGTCGAGGAATAAAACCACATCACGACAGAGAGTGGCAGTTGTTTCTGCACCCCTTGCACAGTATAATTACAGTCCTTTTATTAGACCGAATACCAGCCTTCTGCTTTGCCATTGCATGCCTGTGAGAAGCTGCTGTTCATACTTTAACTCATTTTATCTGGCTGGCAAGGATTCTTTCTGCAGAAGGGTGTTCAATCTTATTGTGCAAAGACCCACTATGGAAGTGGCTGATCTCATAAACAACATGGTGTC
The DNA here is from genome assembly GCA_002844005.1 of Limosa lapponica baueri. Lineage (NCBI taxonomy): Eukaryota > Metazoa > Chordata > Aves > Charadriiformes > Scolopacidae > Limosa > Limosa lapponica. The sequence continues at coordinate 384,854 of KZ505704.1, read as the reverse complement.
CATGGTGCCAACAAACGGCTCCAGTACAAGCAGGACACAACAGAACAGAAAGTAAAACATTGCGGTGTCAAGGATGTCCATTTAAACGAAAGGCTTAGTTATGAAGCTGCAAACTTGTTTTCCGAGATCTCGGTGTAGGGACGTGTGAAGCTCCAGGAGCATTTCTGCATACACCTCATATTCTCTGAGTTGGTTGCCCTGAGACACACTGTGTTTGGTTTCACTGTTACGTGCTCTTCCTGTGATTTGTTAAATGCTTTAGCTTGGTGAGTTTCGCTCACAAAATGCACAGTTTAGTCTTTACCAAGTAAAGTCCCACTGAAGTGAAAGTACTCTTTTCATTTTCATAGATGACTTGCAGCTCAAAACAATGATTGAAACACTTATTCCACTGGAATGCAAAGGAAACAATACAGTGGCAAAGGCTAAAAAATAATTTAAATATATTAGATGGAAAAAATGAACACAAATGGATTTCATGCACATTGATGTGCATTTTTCCTGGCCAAAACTAAGAGTGAAACATCAGTCTCCCTCTGTATCCTCAGAGGCCTTCTGCCTTGAAACTGAAGCAATCAGGATGTCATTGCATTTCACAACTCAAGTGAGGAAAGACTGGTTAAGCTTCTAATGACCAGCCAGTGACAGAATATTTGCTTCCTGTCCTGAGATTTCAACCTCTGGTAAAAGTGATAACTAATAATGCAAATCCCACCAGCTGTCTCTAGATTTTCTCGTACATATATCCAGGAGGAATATTACTATTTTCTTCCTTTTTCTATAATCTCAGATATTAAAAAAAATAATCAAAACGTTTAACTTGTGATAGCATGATTTGCTTTAATTAAATTCCCCTCTCTTCCTCTTCAATAACACTAAAAACATAAACTGATGGGTTAGTGCGAGTGATGACAGGCGGCAAGTAAAACTCAAAACTGTCGAGTTGAACCATTTGTAGTGAAGTTTACATCAAAACATCACTTTAGAGAAAAATGTGTGGTTTCTACATATTTATCAGTAAGTGGACATATTTTGCCTAAAATTCTTCAATGATTCTACAAAGTCTTCCTCTTAAATCCTGTGGAAGTGTGGTATGTATCAATCTGAAAGGAGATTCCTGCTCCCCCGACCCCATGCCAGGAAGCTGTGACAAGTGAAAACGAAGGAATGATGAAAATATGACCAAAGTCTTATTTTTATTCACTAACTCACAAATTGCAAATGTATGGCCCGGTCCTCCTACTTTGAAAATCAGACATTTCTGGGCAGTTTGCAATACATAGATAACAAAACTTCCTATAAAATCTTTCTTTTCTGCCATTATTTGCTGTGACCTTCAAACTATTAGGGACTGAAAGCTTTTGTTTTATATCAAGCACTTAATACTTTTACTGGAGTAGTGCTGCTACAGTAACCCAAGACATTATTTAAGTTTTCTTCATTGTTCTCCAAGTCCCTATACCATGTCAAAACATATTTTATTTTTAAATATAAAAACCTACAAAGCCAATTTCAAGAAATAACAACTTATAAAATATTTTTAAATTAAATGGTTTGTGGAATAAAAACTCATTAAAATGTTATAGTGACACTCTGGATGTTGCCCATCCCTAAATATAAAATTTAAACACTATTTAGTGATAGGAAGAATGTTTTCATGTGAAAAATTAAACAAAAATAAAACATGCTATTACTTAATATTCACATAATAAAATCTTACCAGTTCTACTAGATGCTAGCAGTTCTTATCTCTAACAGAAATAAAAAAAGAGAAACTTGTCTGATTAGCAGGTTGCACAGAAATTGTTTACCTAATAGGTTATAAAATTTAATTCTGTAAATTCAACATTATTTACGTGACTATTTTTCACAAATCATGCTGTTGTGCCCCCAATCTCACTGTCTACAGAAAAACAGTGATATTTAAAGACATTTCAGAAGTTCAATAGAGACATATTTTCAGCTTTATTATAAATCAAAATCTAAAAAGTTTTACCTTTGAAACAAGAAGTGAAATAATTTCTTTAACAGTTTCTTCAATCAAGTCATCTATTTTTGAATGGTATTGTTGCTGTGTTTCAAAAGATAAAGAAGCATTAGCATGTATATGAACACACACTTTTGTCATAAGTCATAAACGGTACAAAGCTGATAACCCTGCCAGATCAGATTTACTAAAAATTATCATTTTGAACATCAGAAGAACAAACCCTTGAAAACGATCCACCCAATCAACACTTTCTTACATTCTGTGTTGAAAATTTTCCCATGTACACTGTTGAGTTAAGCAGCTAATGGGGTTATTATTTAGATGAATTGAGTTCTTATTCTTATTCAGGCGAAGGAATGTGAAGGATACTTTTTGTCTTCTCCTATATAATTAAGGTGGCCATGTATTTTTTTTCTAAAGGGTTGGTTTAGCTGGAGAGGCAAAAAGACTAGAATAAGATTTAATTAATACAGCATTTCATGTCTGACAACTCTCATTCATAAGTTATTTTAAATGTCCTCTAGAAATAAAATGAGCTCCAATTGTTCGTCCTAAAAGAGCCTTTCTGTTAGCAGTGAGCTGCAGTTTATACAAATCTTACAATATGCTCAAGCAAGGGCAAAATTAAAATTTCACCAACAAAGCAGAATAGATGGTAACAAATTAATAGGCCATAAAAGGCATAATAAAACAGACTTCATTCTCCATAGCCTATTTCTTTCGCTTTTTCATAAAGAAGGTGCCTTTAAGTAAATGCTTTTTAAAATAAATCTGAAAGACTTTTTAGATAATACTACAGAGTTCCCTCCTGAAATTAACAGGAACTAGGGATCCCATTCTGTCAAGGAGGCACATCAATTTAAACAGTAATTCTTCCTTTAGAAACATTTATCTGACAGCAAAGATTGTCCCCAATAGCCACTTCACAGAAAATGTGACTTGTAAAGACTAACCCTATCTTCACAGTTCAAGGCTACTTGGAACAGCTAACAGCATAATGCTCAGAGTAAAAGTACTGAGGTCAGTATAAACATTAGCCTAACTTAGCAGCTGCCAGCTGAATAGTTTTCAGAGTTCTAAGTTTTTAAAGGCTATTTTTCATCTGTCTCAGAGTTGCCATACAAACCAAACCATTAAATCTGATCTGCTTAATATATTTCGGAATGATTTTCTAACCAGTGCACCTACTGAACTTGCATTTAAATTAAGAGAGAATAAAACTATGAGATGTGTTGCCCACACACCTGTAGCTGTTCCAGATACCAACACCAAGTGTGCTAATTTTTCATTTTAATTTCTTTTGAAGTTTAAAACCACTTGGAAAATGCAAATATATGTTTCAGACAAACATCACCAGACATCTCGAAAGAGTGAGAGAATGTACTAGAAATACATAAAAGAATTTTCCATAGTTCCAGATATATTTTATTCTAATCATATTAATGTCTTGACCAATGTAATATTCTCTTGATCTGCTAAGGATTTAAATCACCCCAAACCACCTGACATCTTTTGCTTACAGTTTTCAGAAGGCAATGGTTTCTTATTCTCTGAACATAATAAACAATTATTCTCCGACAGATGCATGTCAAAACTATACATATTCCTATGACCCATAAAAAATCACAGTTGTTCCTCCCATAAAGTGTCTGCAACTTTATCTCCACAGCATATTAAAGAAATGGATCTATGCATATTCTAAGATCAGTTCCTATATTTTTGCTTTTTTCTTTTCTTTTTTTTTTTCTTCAAATTAAGGCAAATATATTTTTGTGAGAATGGGATATAATCAGTAACTTCACTGTGTGACCAAGAAAAACAAGAACTAAATCAAATTATTCAAAAATCATAACAAGTTTCCAAATTTATGACATTTGTTTAAAAATAATTTTTGATTTTTTTTAACCTGAATTTAATCTCCCTTTTTTTAATATTTCTTTTGCAAACTATGAGATCATAATTTTTTAACCCACTCCTCTCCAATGCCAAATTTCACTAAAACTTCGAACAAAACAAAGCTTCAGATCCTCGTGGAAGATTATTTGTCTCCAGGAGACAGGCTTTAAGAAGATGGCAAATGTCGCAGAACTCATGATAAAATCACATGAGCTGGCAAGGTCGTATGCACCATCCTGAAATCAGCCCCTGTAGCATTGCAGCTTTTCTACTTCTGCTAAGATTGCTCGGTGAGAGCAGACAAATCCTGACCCTTTTTCCAAACATATTTATGGATTGTTATGCTTTTATGTTCCTCTGCTGACCGATGTGATCACAATCCACATGGAGCCTGAAGTCAGCTCCCAGAGCTAAATTATTTGAATATACGTTGTGGAGTCTTTCAGCATCATCCTGAATCCCCTGAAGGGGGCTCTGCCCTTCCAGCTGCCCCAGAGTAACTCTCAGTAAAATATGAATTACAGCTGCAGCTGTAGTAGGTACATGGAAGAAAACTATGCCTAGTGGTGTGGTGTGTCATTGCACTGTCTTTTCAGGAAAACCTAGCTGGTCTTCCAGATGTGGATCTCTGCTCCTAGTAGCTCTTGGAAGGAGACAAAGCATTTCAGTGCCTTTTGACACTTGTGCTTTTTGGGAACTGAGGTGTTTGTTCCTAAATCTTGTGGTGATGAGCTGAGAACTGTAACTTGCTCAGTTCTACAATATATTCTATGTTCTTTTCTATTCTACCTCACTGTGACCCAATACTGGAGGTGGCCTGTTTAACTACTAAGGTATTTTGGTTTAAAAGATTTTTGTTAAAAGATATTTATTTTGTTTAAAAGATTTTCAAGCTAGCTTTTCTTTGTTTTTTTTTTTGTCTTTTTTTTTTTAAGTTTGGATGCCTGTGAAAACAAATTGCACAGGATCATCTGAACTGAAACTGCTACTGCCAACATATAACAATATTTTATGTATATTAAATTGTCTTTGCACTTCTTACTATCAAATTGGCTATAATTCTCTAGCAATTCTGCAGTTAAATGAATCTCCTCCTTCAATTTTATGAACCAAAACAGCTTCAGAAACAAAGTTCATCAAGTTAAAGCCCTCTTTTCCCTAAATTTGTTTATAGATATACACAGCATTGCTGTAGCACACTCCAAAAACTCAGAGTGAAAACTTCCACATCTAACTCTACTTGAACAAGATACACAACTGCGTATAGCTCCATATAGGGAATGGAAAGAGCAGGCTGTATTAAAAGAGATGTTTGAGTCTAACCATCTAATTAAATAACACCTTCCATCACTTGCAGAATAAGGTCCAGAAGCGGTCAGATAGATATTCAGTGTTGAGTTTTAGGTGAACGAACAGCCCTTTAAAAAAATTTTAACTCAGGCCTTAGGGAATGCTTTTCTTGACTGGCATAAATGGACCATGTCTGAGACTAAAATGAAGATGAAAGAGGACAAGGGAAAGGTAATATGGAAAAAGTTTCAAGACCAAGTGGCTAAGTAGGAGTGATTTGAAATGCCAGAGCTCCTGTAGAAGAGTCAGAGATGCAACCGGATGCTCTCCTGCCTGTTTTGACAGATGGGCAGATTCCAGAAGCACTTCACCCAACAAATTTGAAGCATTTCAAACAACTATGATACCAGCTACAAGCAACTGAAAAGTCAATTTTTTTCTTAATCTTCAAAAAGAGCCTTGGGAATGGAAGAAATGGAAGAAATGGAAGAAATTCAAAATAATTCAAAGAAAGAAGAAAGTTTCCACATTATCTGATAATTTCTGATATGTGAAAAATTTGAGGTTCCTTTGCTGTATTAGATTAATTGGGATGAAGATTATCTTGGGAACTTTGAAAGAAGTGTGCATTTCATCACAGGTATGCTAAATTATCAAGCTCTTGCACTGAAAAGAAGCACAGTAAGACCTACTAGGGAACAAGGGCTGTATTTCTCTTTTGGTGTTGTGAAGAGTATGATAGAGCTTGAAAATCTAGAGAATGGGAAGATTCCAGAAGAAAACCTGGTGAGGGTCTGTAGTCCAAAAGTAATGTGAATGCTCAACCTTGGCTCTGAGGGGAACTGGCTGACAATGCAGGAGGTACCATCCAGAGCAGGTGAGAGGAACGGTGTGACTGTGGAGAATGAGGCTATACCATTTGTCTGCAGGTCTTTATGGAGGTACTGGTATTGTCTGTCCCCAGAGAAGGGTGTGCATGCGTGTATTTGCAGGTTACTGCTTGGACAGTAAGTAAAAGATGAAATGGTAGCATCAGCCTAAGACAAAGAATTTCTAGTAGTGGTTTACTTCTGATGAGACTGAAACAAGTTGTTTATTGCTCTTTTGCCTCACTGAGAGGTAAAAGAGCCCATAACTTTGTGACCCAGTACGACAGGACACTGGGTCTGAAAAGCAGAAGAGAGAAGAATTCATCCGGAACCGCCTTAAGAGGATGAACAAGGAAAGAAGAATTGAGAAGCTGATGATCAGTCTGTAGCAAGGTCAGGCTGTAAAGGAATTCCTAGGGCTAGGCTAACAAATTAACAAGAAAAGCAATATTACCATTTAAAATAAAAAGTGGATGTTAATAACCAAAGAAAAAAAACAATGAAAAGACACTTACCCATTGACTAGCAAACTGGTTCATGTCACGGAAAACCAAAAGGAAAAATAAAGATGACAGGGTAGAACAGGAAAATGATGAATGTCTCATTGAATTGGGGAAAAAAAAAAAAAGACAATTACATCGAATACGCTAACTTAAAGAGATGAAATTATAAAATGAAGAGCACATTACAGAAATGGAAAAATCAACAGAAACTATATGACCAAATAATGTAAACGTGAAACTACTGAAAACAGACATACCTTTTTGTTGCCAAATTCTGAAAGATGTTTTTACCCTCTCTCCAAAACAAAATCAAACAAAATTATGCTGCTAATGCATTAGGACAGCAAGAACAGTTTTAATTTTATTCTAGTGATCTCACCAGTCTACGTATTATTCCTGCTAAGTGTGATAACTTGGGAAGGACAGCAGCCAGTGAAGTCTAAATATCTTTCAAAGGCACATCAGTGCTCCACTGTGGAGCATCTACAGTCCAGGCAGCAGACTATCACCAAAATGGTCCCTGTCTTTGGAGACCAAATAAAAAATCCCTTCAAATTACCTGATTATTTCTTTCCTCTATTTTCAGCATGTGTACAGGCGTGTATGCTGGGTATATGAGCCATTTAAAAACAAACCTTACTTGCTTAAAACCTGGCTGCGAAGGACAATGTTTTGGTTCAATTTTACTGATACAAAAGAGTCCTGAAGTGGGCTGTTTCTCTGCTACAACCCAAGAGAAATTCCTGGAGGGGCTGTGAGTCAAGAAATCCTCTGAATGCTCAACAGACTCACGGGTCAAAGCAAATAAATTACAGAAGCACTCTGTGTCTTTGGTGGAAGATGAGGGGTTCTGTCTTGCATGATGCTTCTAGGGAGCAGTCTATGCATGCTTCTGTACAGAGCTACTTGACACATTTCAGCTACTTTGAAATTAATCTACTAAGGACTGTCTGCGGTGTGAGACGTTTCACACTAACCAAACATACAGATTAAACATACAAAATTCCACTTACCTCTTGCCCCCCATCCAGAATGCAGAGTTTAGCCGTCTGTTTTTTAGCATCAACTAAGACATTAAACATTGTACACAGAGAAGAAGGGATACGCAAGTCCGTTGATTTATTTGTCTTTTGCAGCTTGAGCTCAAATGCAATTCTTGTTCTGTTCATTAAAACACAATTCATAATACAAGTCTCTCTGATAATTCTGAACAACCAGTGTACAAATGTATAAACCTTACTAAACACGTTGGCTTAATAATGTACAAGCATGTGAGAACATCTTTGAAATAAAATTCTGTAAGTGCAGAATATCCACCCGTTCCATAAACAATTGCATTGGTGGTAATCTCAAGGTTCTGCACTACTTCAGCTAATTCAGTTGAATAATATAAGTATTATCTTCTTGCCTACTAGATAACAATATGCTTCCTTGCATGATAACTAAGAAGAATTTAAAGCAAAGAAAATAACCCGCATTTTCCAACACTTCTATGTTAAGAAGCAGTTTATCATACCAAATACTTGCTTCTAAGAAATATAATTAAAAGAGTCTCTTCTGGCTTTAATAGAAAAGAGAATTCTGTTGAAGAAAAGGTTTTTTTATTAAGCAAATATTAATACTTATATTGAAAAGCAAGATGTATCAGGAGATACATAATACAAAAAAACTATTTTCTTCTCACACCAGTGTAAATAGGGAGCAATGTCACTGAAATAAATTATAGTAATTCAGAATAAATAAATATAAAAGTAATGTTTCCTTTCCAAACTTATTTTTAGATGAGTACCAAAAATTGACACAACATTTTAAGAATATGGGAACAGAAGCATCCTATTTCCATTTTAATAACTGTTATAGATCATATTAGTATCACAATAAGAGTTATAATAGAATAGTTCTATCATTCTTTTCTGAGTTGCTACTGTCTAATACAATCCATCCTCTGGATATAATTTACTTTCTTTGTTACCTGATGTATAGTATTATTGACCACATAAAACATACTTAGTGTATTAACAGTAGTATGTTATGTATTAACTCTAAAGTATTAATACATTTTATGTATTAACACTAGCATTATTCTGTAATATTAATGAAACCTTCATTTATTGCCACCATCTTCTTATTCTCTAGAAAAGCAAAGCAGCAAAGATGTCAGGATTGATATTACAGGCCAAAACCTGATCCATAAGGAACCCTTTTTACAATGCCTCCGTGTTAATAATTCTGTTCTCAGCTTCTGCTTGTGATCCTGGCAGTGAGCCATTTTCAACCTATTTTCTGTGTGCCATTAAAACCCACACAGTCAAATCTGTGTGGTGCAAAGTTCTAGATAATGACAACATGTGGCATTAGATTTATTGCCTAGGAGAAATCCAAGTATTTATATTAAAACAATTACCTTTCCCACATTAATCTGTAATAATCTTTAAAGAGGCATAAGATGAATTAGAAAAAATTAATTTTTCAATAACTTATTTTAACTAGTTTAACTTATTGTATAAATGCAGAAATTCTGTATACTCTTTAGTTTGTAATATACTTCTTAAAGACAGCTTGAGATTTCTTAGTATTTGCCACAGCTATGGAATAGAAGAGATTGACCTCCAAGGGACTGTTCACAACATAGGTAGAAATTCTCCTTGATATTTCCTAGATGTTGCCAAATTGCTGATTGCCAAGTGCTGGAAATACACACAAGTCATGATTTCTTTACAGCTGCTCTGGTTCCTATGACCTTTTCCTATTCATCTGCTGCTGACCATGTCAGGAAACAGGATTTTGGTACAGATGTACATCTGCAAGCCAGTATGGCTGTTCCAATATTAATTTTAAAATCACTTCTAATATTTAATTGATCATTTCAACTGTACCTTTTAACGCAGGCTTCTATCATGTCAGTGGCCATGAGTTTAAGCCTCTGCTCTAAATGGTGGGCAAATTCTGGTTCTGGCCAATGAAGATCAAAAACAAACATCTGCAGAGCATCCAGTTTCCAAAAAAGATCTTCTGATGTAGCTGAGCCATTTCTGTAAGAAACAAAACAAAACAAAGTCCCCAAGAAACAGAAGATAAATGTATGGATGTCTATCCCAGTTGCCACAGAATTATCTAAGGTAATAAGATTTCCGTATCACACCATCTTCCTTCTTCACTTCACTGTATCTCATAGCACAGATGCTCTTATTCCACAAATGTGAAAATGGTCATGGAAAATTTAAAGTAATTCCCACTAGGGTTAAAAAAGTAAAGTTTTCTCATCTGTTAGCTGAGAAATATGACAGGCTAGGGAGGTAGATGGGATGATGGGGAACATGGAAAATGAAGTAGTCATATTTCAGATCAAGACAGGAAAAACAAAAGCTAATGGAATTATTAATTAGTAAGGACCTTTTCAAAACAGTGAAGACTTTGCACCAATGTTTTCTTGCCCTCATAACTCTGGTAGATAAGCCTACCAAAGAAATAATAGTAGTAATATTGCAAAATACATACCCAGACAAATAGCCCCTTGATAAACACTCACTAATTCTAACTGAGGGAATAACATCAGATCCCGGTGGAAAAAGAGAAGAAGAGCTATTTAAAGAAATTTGTGCACAAACAAACAGGGGATTAATATGGCTCTGCATAATCTCAGATTCTCCACGTGATTTTAAAGTTCTTCTTCCATCCTGAACTGAATGTTATATTTAGAGAGATTTGCTTGTGATAAGACACAACAATTTAAGGCTAATCTTAGCAGTAATTACAGCTACATCGCCACTGTCATTGTGGATTAATTACACTTTCACAATGTGTTGTATTGCAATACCTGGGTTACTTTTTAAGGACTCGTAATGCTACTCAGCATGGCATTCCAGGATGTTAAGTGGTACAAGCATCGAAAACTCTGTCTGACCATCCCAGTTCAGATCATAACAGTTTAAAATAGTTCAGATATCTCACTACTGCCATTTTCTTTCTTCTGCCTCATGATGAACATAATCATCAAAGTGTTAAGTAACTCCATCTCTCATGGAGGAAGTCAGTGAGTGCTGAGTGTGCTCAGGACAGAGCACGGTCAGATGAGAAAACAAAGGACCTCTAATATCTGGCCATCTAATGCACCCCTCAGACAGCACCACTGCTGGTTCACGCCAGGTTAACTGAGACAGCTGGCAGTGAAGTGAAGAAAAGCACAGCTCATGTTCAGGGCTCTGAAGAGGCAGCACAGATGCAGCAGGAGCACTGCTTTGGTCTCACAGCACCCCACCACCTTCTAGCCCCACCCAACTGCCCCCTTGCCCCACTGCCTTAAGGCCACCATGACTTCAGAGCCATCGCTGTCTTCTGCAATGCCACCTCAGTGCCAAAAGGGGCTGCCAGGCCAGGGGGCAAGCTGGGAGCAGTGGTGCCTGCCTGAGGAAAAGGCTGGCTCTGACCAACCAACCCTGACTTCAGCTTTGGTTTTAAATGGCGCAGGTTTTGATGTCTTCACTATGCATAGGAGGATATCCCACCATTTCAGACAGGCCTTTTTGATATCATGCATATTTTCCCCACTTATTTTAAATAGTAATTGTTAATTTTATATTGTATCATGCTCCTGAAAGAAAACAGCAGAAACAGGAAAAAGGCCCGCAGGACTGCTAAGATGACAACTTGCATAGGGACGTTACTCGTTAAGGTTGGACCTGAATAGGAAGCACTATTATACACTGCTAAGTTTAATTAACAAATAGAAATAACAAACCACCAACACTCCTTAGAAAGTTTATAATCCTGTTGGACTGTTTCTTAAGTTATATGATAATCAAATATTGAAGATTCCATTACATCTCCTGTGTACACTGGCAGTGAGTGAAGTTGTAAAAGCTATGTTATATACAATATTTGATTCAAAAGTGCCTTAGTCAATTTTTGAGAGGACTGAGGTAAAAGAAGAAGACAAATTATATAGGAACAGAAACGGGGACAATCTCAGCATGTATATCACAGTTGATAAAAACATATTTTCTAGAAAACAAAACGTACTTTCTCAAGAAACAGAACTACCATTTTTCATCATCAGATTATACAATGTAACCGTATTTTATTCTTCCTTAGTTTTTTCTTTTTTTGCCTAATGGAATTTCAAATGAAATTCTTGAAGACTCAGGAGGACTAATGTGCTCTCAATAACATCAATGTATTCTTATGCACGTTCACTCCCCGGTAGCCACTTAATTTGGTTTCATTATACTACCAAATAAAGTTTCACAATTATAATAAATGTAATAATAGACACAGGTTCATGAAACATTAATTCATTCTGTCAGAAACACTAATTCATTCATTCTCTTCATATAATTTTGAGGTCCAGTTCTTCAATTTTTTACTCAGCATTGTCCAACAGTACTTGAATTTGACTAACATATTAAACTAGTAAGATGGGGAAGGAAAATAAACTGCTACAACAGCAACTATTTTTCCCTAGTTCACACATCCAGACACAATCGCCTAATTTGTTTGTTAAATGCTGCAGAAAACCGTGATCTCAATCAGTTTTTTACTGTGATTTGTACCAGGCACTTGTTTTATTTGGATTTTAGGATCTTTCCTGGTCCTTATTCAGTAAAAGCACTACACATGGTATTAATTGCCAGCACATACCTCAACACCCTGCAGTGGTTGTACCATCTATAGATTTGCTTTTCCTACTAGGAGCTGGTTATGTCACTTCAGGGTTTAATACTCCATAAAGTGCAAAATGAAGAAGAGCCAAACTTAGTTTTTACCTTATCTTGGCAGCAGCAGGAATTCCTGCATTCAAATCAAACCACCAAAGCATTTGAATCTACATCCATAATTGCAGAACCATTTTTTCTTTTTTGTGAAGGGACAGGACACGTTCTCAGCTATTGAACAGTTTTAATTTGAACATGTCTGGTAAAGCTACTTCAGTCTAATGAATGGAATAATATTGCTCTACCAGGAAACTGAACTGGCACTCTTTTTTTAAAAACTATATTCAATATAGTTATCTATACTTTTAAAACTAAGCACAAACTCCACTGTTTTGCTGGTCAAAACTTAAGCTTTCAGCACTAGTTCTTTGTGCAAAAGGTACTATCTAGTTGTCCACTCGTTTTAATCAGGTCATGGCAGCAAGAGAAGGTTTCAAATGATTTTTTTTTTTAAATGGCAATTTTGTATTTGGTCACACTTTACTGTAGGCAAGCACTGCAGAAGGAACATATGTGGCACTACAGGTGCAATCCCTCTAAAACAGCACTGAAATGTGGCCTCCTGACTTATTTAGCATGCATAGACAGACAGAGAGATCCATCATGAGAGCTCAGGCACATTCAGACCAGATTCCTTCATATCACAATCACAGCACTGCGACTGCTCCAGCTGGTCCCTCTTGTCACTCATTATAGCTGAGCCATAGCTGGAAGAATATAGCTGACATATTTCCTTTGATGTTACCCGTTCTGGATGGAAGACAAGACCGGACTATTCTCTTGCAAGCATGTATCTTACTCCATGTTGCCTCAGCCTTGAGTTTTGCTAAAGCTGATGTTCTAGACCAGCACCAGAGAGCAACAGACAACCTCAGATCTGTATCTACAATGCTTTTGGTCAGTGAATCTATGTCATGTCTGCACTGAAAATAAAAATTTATAAATTAAACCATAAAAATATAAAATTACCCACAAATCTAACTTAGAAGCTAGGTCCACAAGAGGCAGAGAAATTACATTTGAAATATGAAATGGAACAAAAACGCAATTTAAAATAGTACATTTGAATTAATGAGTAAGTAAGGAAAAAAAAAACCCTCATTCTGGCTGATTAGAAGCTTTTACAGAATGTTCAAACTCTTTTGCTCTTTAAGGATGTTGTCTTCAGCCAAATGGAACAGTAATCCACAGTGTTCTGCATGTCTAGCCAAGGTGTCCTCTGAGTTGTCCTCTCCTGAGACTAATCAAGAAAAAAAGGCTACTACTCCTAACACTTTCCCCTTTTCATATCTCCCTTTCCAATGCCCAATAATAAAAGGTTAAGCCAAAACAACTGAAAATGAGGTAACGATCTTCCCAAGTGCTGTTATAAGCAGCATACATTTACTGCTCCAAAATATATGATCAAGGAAAAAACAAAAAGCTACAGTTAATTAAAAATATAAACAATCTTCTCCAGTAATGTTCATAAGAATTGCAGCAACTTTTACATGAAAGAGGGGAAAATCTGTTTTCATCAACAAAGCACGCAAAGAAATGTCTAACTGAATACATTTTCACCTCTTTCAGGTGTTGAACAGCAAAAGTTCTTAGGTAGGCACATAACAGCTCTGTTGAATATGAATGGACTTAAACAAGAACATAAGAGCATGAACATGAACATTAGTAAAGTTTGGAAAATATGAAATCTCTTCTGATTGCAGACAGAACAGACACAAGACTTGGAATTCTAGGCAAACTTTTAACTATAACTCAGTTGGCTCATGGACTGCTTTTTCTCATTCTTTTTGCTTGTAGATTCTTCACTGTGTAATTCAAATTGCTAATCATTAATTGGCCAAAATCCCCACTTTCAAAGAGAAAGAGAGAAGCCCAGCACAACGTAGTGTCACATGTAGTCATCTTCTTCCCAAAGCATCAGCTGTGTGGCTGGGAGGAGGGAGCACAGTGGATTGGGAGAGACGGACTTGGGAGAGTCAGTGGGGAGAAGGAGCCACCCGAGATGTCTGACAAAGCAGGGCCTGGGGTCCTTAATTTAGGTGCCTCCACTGACTCTTTGTACAACGCAATATATCACTCCAGTCCATTTAAGGTGGGTGTTCATCACACCAAAACTGACAGGAAATACCAGCTTTTGCTTAACAAGTATAGGAGCCTGGGTATTTGGTTACTCCCCATTGGAGAATTTAACTAGAAAGAGGAAGCTTTCTTCTTCCTGAAAAGGATGGGATGGGAGCAGTAGGGGAAATAAAACGTTCCTCCTTTCTTTCATGTGATAGTGAAAGTAAACCACTTCCTCCATGAAAGTGGAGACACCGTAACCAGCAAGAAAGAGGAAACTCCTCAGCTTGGGAGGAAGAACAACTGGCTTGCAGTGCCTTTGCTTTTATTTTTTGATCCAAATACCATGGCCATTCTGAGAAGTTACTTGGCTCTACAGTAGGACATCGGTGAGCTGATTCTTAAAATACTACCTGAATCCCACAGTATTACAAAGGCAACAGTGCTACCTGCAATCTTGAATGTTAATTTATACACATTTTATAAAATGCAACTTCAAAGCTCTAGGTTTAGGGAAAAAGAACACGAAGAGGTGCCTACAACAGAGCCAGCACCTTGGCAGAGCTCTTTTTGAACGCTGTGCAGGGTGGCTGAAAGGGGATGATGGCCTTACAAAGGCCACATCGCAGTGGGGACACTGCTCATCCCCACTTCTCTTGAGAAGCAGCAGAGTGGCAGCTACTGCTGGCAAGTGCTTACAGCTCATGTCAAACTAAGTGTTCACCAAAAGCTCTGAAAACCTCACTTACCGGTTTAGGATGCTATGCATACTTTGGCATACCTTAATACCATGAACCTTAATACCAGATGTGCAGGGGGGTGAGCCAATGGCTGAATGTCACTATACTTGTGCATTTTTTGACAATACAATCTAGGGATTTATTGCTACACCAAACCCTTCATTTAAGAAAGACCTACCACTATAATCCTCCAACCAGAATTCATATTTATTATATATTAATTATAATTCAATATTCAAAATGCACATTTTTTAATACCTACAAGTTATTTTTACTGGACAGGGCTACAAGAATACAGTTGGTAAGACCACATTTAAGATTATAATAACTCTTAACTCTGAAAGCTATTCTTAAAAAAAAAAAAGTAACCCTTGAAAGAATGGGAACAGAAAGGAATGTGAGTAGCAGAAGACATAAAAGGTACCAAAGCCAAGGATTAAGAGGAATGTTGTCAACTTTTAGGGGAATTAGCACCAGAAAAACAATCATAATACTCAACAAACAAGTGCCAGAAGTTTGGCAGAGCACAAACTATCAACTTTTTCAGTAATGCATCTGAGTACTTGTTAGGAGTGTTTAACTCCGTCATAAAACTTGAGAAGACACTACTTGGCTTGAAATCATATTGTTAAGCTTTGCATCTTGAACATGCATTTTTTGAAGTCCTTCACATTCATCCTTTCCTGATACAACTTTAGCTAAAATAAGGTTCTTCTTGACCCTTTATCTAATGTATACGTGTCCTCACACAGAAATCTGGCCTGTAAATATGGGAATATTCCCATGGAACAGGGCATGTCTGCTCTGCATCATTTTTTTAAGAAAAGAGCACTGAAGTGTTGGGGAGAAATCACATGTTTTTGAAACAGACAAAGAAATGGATGTACTCCTATTCTGGTTACTTCTTAAAATTTTACTGTTTCCTCACAACAGGGATATTTAATCTAATGGCAATATTCACAGTCAATGACTTTCAGAACCAATATACGAGTTAATCAAACCCATACAAAAATATGATGGGCTGCCTCACTTTTTACAAAACCACAATCTAAAATCAGTTATCCAAAAGGTTCCCCACTACTCATTAATTCAGAAGAGTCATTAGGTTGCTTAGGGTATTAAACACCATTCATACTATGACAGACCTTTGCCTAGTTGATTTTGTAAGTTATCAGGTTTAAGACTGCTACATTTTAATGCACTAGAAAGCGCAACTCACTAACAGTCCATGCTTGGCTCACTCCCAGGAAACAGTAATTTTCAACTAAGAGATCATAAACACCATGCAATCCAAATACAGCTGCACAGAACACTAGCAAGGCCATGCAGAGCTGACATACAGTCAGAAGGTTATTGAAGAATACACACGTGGAGTCATACAAAGAAGTCATCCAGGTTGGTGTAGTAAAGCTAGGTATTTGTGGAAGATTAAGAGGCAAACTTGGAACTTTTGGAAGAGCTACATTAGGAAGACTGTTGGTGATGCTCCTGTGAAGAAATAAACAATGTAGGAATACAATAAAAAATAGAATATTTAGAGGACAATGGGGGAGAACACCTGATTAGACAGAAAGCTATAGGCAGGTGCTTTGTTCAGATCTTGTAGAAGGCACTTACTTGACAGGTTGCCATGACTCTTGTTCAAGACCTCTGTGAATGGACTGGGCAATTGATGATTCCATGAGATCGATGTAGCGGATGACCATGGGAACAAAAATTTCTTGCAAGTGCTTGTGAAACTTTCCATTGCACAAAAATGCTTTAAAAACAAACAAACAAAAAAAAACAAGTAAAAATGTCAGCCCTTTCCCTACTTTATTTTTCTATTGGAGAAAGTACCTCTTAAAATGTTTTTAGTACACAAAAGCATTTTAAGAACGAGATGCAGCTTGTGTAGGAAATACAGTTCATAAAAGATAAATTAGGTGCTCCATGAGGATATTGCAGAACATTTTAAACTGTCACTGTAACGAAAACTAGGCACATACTGAAGTTCTTTGTTGAACCAGAACACTTTTGCAGCTTAACATTAATAATATACTTTGCTGAATCTAAGCCGCAGCAATTTTGTTCAATACTTAGACACCAAGACAGAAAAAAAACCCTAAACCAAACAAACAGTATTTGAATGTTATTCAATTATTTTTATTCTCCTTATGCTAAGAACGAAGGTTACAGCAAAACATTCCAGCCTCACTAGGCTAAATAGAGGTATACAACATTTCCTCCAGATTGCTTAAAGGAAAAAGGCAGTATGTGACATATGAGTGTTTGGGGGAATAAGAGCAGCTTGCCCATCTGCTCTGTTTCCTCGGTTCTTGGCAAAGTCCTGAATCACTGCCTACAGCTACACAGGACATACAATGAGCTCTTGAATAGAAAACATGTCTTGGTATGCCTAGGCATGTCCATACATAAAAATCTCAAAGGCCAGAGTTCATCACCAGAACCCTGGCTTTTCCCATCCTGACGTGCACAAACTGCATCCAGACGCCCACAAACAAAAGCAGCTCCCAGACTGTCTGTGTTCATGTGCAACTCAGCCCCAGCAGCCACACTTGCCTCTCCTCTGCCCTCTCAACTGTCTCACAAAATTTTAAAGGATGCTATCAGTATACTTCCCTTCCGGAAGTTTGCTCCTTCTCTGGTGTGATTATCTCCACTTTACAGCAATTGTAGTTTTATAAATATTTAAAGGAAGTCCTGAAAACTAGTTGCCAAAAGAGCTTAGGAAGCTGACAACACGTAACACACCTAGAAATGTTCTCTTGCTTTTTGAAAGAAATGGAGTTGACTGGTGGGCATGTTATAAGCATGACGCATATTACTCAAGAAAAGTAAATTAGCTATAAGCAGTAGAAAATCATCTGCTTTACAGATGGGATTTACTGCATGAAAAACTATACACAATGCAAACTGAAGACGTATTAAAACCTGAAAATATGTTTGCCACCACTACTGCTTTGAAACGTTCTCTAACGAATCCTAACTCTTAGTGGACTGATGTCCTGTGCCACCAACAGAGTATATCAATTTCATGCTTGGAACATGTCTGTCTTCACCCAATGATCCAGTACTGTTATTAGGACCTATAAGATTTTTCCTATGTGTACATGGAAATCATACAGGCAAGCTGAGCCACAGAGAGACATTTTTACGATTTTTGGTAGCCCTCCCTTTTTCCCCACACGTATTCTGTTATTTGAAATGCTCTTGTCGGTTTCTCCTCCTACCTATTCCTGCATCCAGGATTCTCATTTCATTTGGATGGGTTCCACAATCACATTTTCAGGAAGTTTTCTTCTCCTCCTAAGAAAAGGCTAGATGGTGGGGCTCAAAACCCTGGTAACCATCTCATAAAATTACAATCCCCTCTTGTTGCACTACTAGTACAACTCCATGTATAATATATAAAAATAATTTCTGCAACTTCCAGGAACTCCTTTGCCTTCCATTCCTGAATGATGTCCACCATAAACTGAACTTGGGAGAGATGGAGACTATGGTGAAAAAAGTGTCAAGTTTCAGTTCCCTACTGCTACTTGCATTGCAAGGAAGTGCCTTTGTTGCTGCATGTTTGGACAATATTTTTTTTTTTCTTCTCAAATACAATGATTTGAAGCCAAGAACTATTTTCTTGAAAACATTCTTGTAGAGTAATGGGACATTATGTAACAACCACTTTTAACTAAGGAGAGAAGACCAATGTGATCGGCTCTCTCTATTTTTGCCCACCTGCCCCTTTCTTGCTAAGAATATTGAAACTTTTAGCTAATTTCAACCATACTACACACCAGGATGGAAATCTCAGGTATATGAAGTTTCATGAAAACAGGCAGCTAAGTAGCAGGCAGAGATTATTAGGGTTTCCACTGAGAAAAAGGCAGCGGCATAGGCTCATCTCTTATTAAACTCTTGAGAATCCACCCTTGAGAGCACCTATGAGTCCATTACAAACATGCTCCATTATTTACACTGCTCATAGAACTACTTGTTAACTAGTTAATTCTTAGAACTACTTGTTAACTAGCTAATTCTGGCATAATTATTTGTACATCAGGCACTCAAAACAGTGTTATTTTTTCTATATTTATATATCTTAAAACTGCAGCTTCTGTGACCAGCAATAATAACTGAGAAGGATTTGGATATTAACACAAAGCTTTCACAGTAAACAGGTGATAAACATTGCTTTTGGGAAACAAGAGGTGGCTGGTATCAAGCTACATATTAGGCTGATTTTCCAAGGCAACTTTGATCTTAAAAACAAGAAGAATACAGCTGTGTCAATTAAGTCAATATTGCTGCTATAGCGAATCAGTGCAGGACTGGCATTAATCAGGCAATCGCAGTTACCTGAAGGGATGAGCTTGTAGTTTACTGTTTTCTGAGCACACCATAGAAATGCTCTGCTACAAGCCCTACTCTGGGAATTACAGTAATAAAGCCTCATGGGCAGGAGGATGACTCTTTGTTGTTCTGAAGTCAGAATGAAATTTAAAGAAGTCACAGGCAATAAAAGCTGTGACTAACATCCTGACAGCAGTCTTTGCAGTGAAGTGAAACTTTCAAAAAATGATGCCAAGACTAAATCTGACTGCACCTCCACAGAGATCCCTCTGTGGGCACACACAAGAGAGTGCTGTTTCTGATCAACAACCCTGTTTTCCTGGGGCTGAGGACATGGCAACTCTGATTTACCCATCTGGAGATCTCCATCAAGGATTGGGAGGGCAGGGAAAGAACTCAGAGCGCAGGGGTAAGTGATATAGCTGAGTATTATCTGCAAGCAGACTCATGGCACTCTACCCCATGATTAGAATTGATCTTGCCAAAAGGTACCACCTGTGCATCAAAGCAGATGGGAAATAAGAGATCTCTGAGGAAATGCCACACTTCAAATCCCTCAACTACCACTTGTCTTCAAAGCTATGTAGCTTAATTCTCCATTGTCTTGTCAATACAGTCACCCCACACCCTCTTCATATAAGCCATCTCATATTCACACCAACAACAAAATGAAAGCCTAAGTCAGGACAAACTCACGCATAGACAATATTAATGGAAAATGGATTGCAGGGACAGAAACAGATCCCCAGATGAAAAATTCTTGAAAGACTGAAGTCAGAAATGAAAGTTATTCAACTTTTACATATTAGGTAGCTGAAATATTCTAAAATATGACAAGAAAAGAAGAGAGATTAAAAGTACAGTCTAGTAATGCAGCAGTGGAATGATGTTTTTTTCTCCAATAGCAGGAAAAGAATTTACTGTGCTTGTGCACATCAGAAGCTGTGGCGCTTGCTTCGCTTTTACTTATATAGGCAAAGCTTAGGAGTTATCCTGGAGTCAGTGTGTTATGTTGTCCTCAAGAACTTCTAAAGAATCAAAGGAAAGGAAGAATGACACAGGTTAACACAAGTCTCTTTTCTACTGACGAAATTAGCACTTTGGTCGACAGTCTATAATTATCCTGCTCTCCATAGGATTCTTGGGCAGGCACCACTTGGATTTCCTAGCATATTTTAAAATTAAAAATAAATCCAGTAAATTTCAAGAAGAAAATTTCCTTGAGGTTCCATATTTTATTTGTTGCAGTTGAAAATCATTAATAACCTGAAGAAAGAGACATATTTCCATTCATTTCCTGTTTATATTACATTCTGACTCCACAGAACATTTATTAATCAGTTACTTAATTTGTGGTGAAAATTGCAAGGCCCTCAGCTTATATACAAATTGTGTATTTTTACATATAAGACATACTTTAAAAGTGAATTTTAGAATGCAAGCTGAAAATTTACTTAAGAAGTAAAAAATCCCCCCCCGTCAGAACGTTGGCAATGAAACTGCAAAGAATTTCATCTTTACAAGACAGAGTGACACAGGCAACTTACTGCATCATTTTCTTGTCCCTAAAAAGCCTGTTCAGTCAAAAAGGTTATTGGATATTCTGGTAAGCAATTATGAGCTTGAGGTTTAGCTTGCAGTATCAGTAACCAAAACATGCAGCTCTAAACTGAAGGCAAGTTATGATTTCAAAGCAGCTCCCAATAGAAGCAAAAATTCTAAGTCCCTGATCTAAGACAAGATTCCCACTACAATTAATAAGAAGTGTAAGATTTGATGAAAGGTATTTTTACGTGTGGTTATAAACTTTGCCCTGATTATGCTAAGTCCAAATTGTTTTCTATCTCCACCCTGTAGTTTAAGATGGGGCCTACGATGTTATAAATAGATTCTAGTACAAAAGTGGCACATAGGCTGTAACAAAGCAAGAAGGTGATGCTGTCTTTGGTGGTGTTCATCACTCTGCTACTACCAACAGCAAAAAAACTTCTCCGAGAATTCCTGTTTGAAATCAATAGCCATGACAATGGCAATGGCTTTCAAGAGGCTAACACTCAACATGCTGTTTTTTCTAGATCAGCTTCATCAGGCTGCCTCGAGGTGTACCACGGTTTAGTTAAAGCAGTACGCTGAGTAATGCTTGATGGAAAATGAAGATTATGAGTTAACTTTATAATACTAATTTTGATTTGTGCCAATGTAGTGATGCAATAATGCTGAGCAACAGCACAGTACATAGTGTCAGAAAGTGACACCTGGACAGAAAACTTGGTAAGGAAAGGAGCAGAATATACAACTGAAAAACCTCCAAAATAACCCAAATATATAGAAACTTCATGTAACTAGGCACATGCCACTATAGGTTATCTCTGACACTGTCTCAAATAAAGAGGAATTAATACATGTCTGTCTTGAGGCACTGAAAACCTGATTAATCTGAATAATTACACAACTACAGAAAGTAAATTGCTCTCTAGAGCAATTCATAACATAATTTACAGACTTTGTGGACAAAAAGTAACATGGTCATTACAGAAAATAAGATACAATCCTGGGCAACCAGGTCCTTCTTCCCTCTATGAATACCCAATTCTGGAAAAAATAAATTCGCTAGCATGGAGGGATATTGGGTACTGTTACTCTTGTACAATATACAAAGCTTTACACAGTCAGGTGTAATTAAAACAATAGAAACTTTGGAGATCACTAAAATGTATAATATAAAAGCAGCTACAATATTTTTTTCAAGCCTTTACATGTTGAAAAACCACAACAATTTTATCTACAACCTATTACTTATCTCCACAGTAAATGTAATTTCTTAAAACACTTTCTGTTATTTGTTAGCTCTTGTTTTCGAGGATATTTTTGAGGACAGGAAGATCATACTATTCCATCCATTTTTTTAAGCTAGTTCTTCAATTAGACTTAACACAACAGGAAAGCAGTCACTGATGATCTCACTGATGAACTCTTAATTGTTTTGGAATAAGGTCAGAAAAAAATGGAGAAGCTTAAATGGAGTCCTTCATAACAGAAATGTGAAGCTGCAGTTAGGACTCCCCCTTCCTTCCCCCTTCATGAAAAGTTATACACTGTGTTGGAAAATGCTTTTTTTTCCTCATTGTTAAATGAATATTGGCTTTGAAGTATTCGGCTTGAATCTTGTCTAATGCTTTGTATACTGCATAGAATAACACAGCTGATATCATTTGAATAGTAAAGACCATGCATTTTCGTTATCTCATAGTCTTTCTAATATTATATTGTAGCAACATAGTTATAAAAATAGTCTTGCATGTAAGTTTTCTTTAATGCTGTAAATGTTAGATTGTTTCTTTATTGTTAGGAGTTCACTCATGTCAGGTTTACGTGAAAACTGACTCCTGCATGGAAGATTTAGAGCTCATTTAAAGCTCTTGAGATAGAATAACACGCAGGTGTCAGTCCTCCAAATTTCAGTGAAGATTAACCTAATATGCAATATGGTGACCTAACAGTTCTTCATTTGAAAGAAATCTGAAAAGTAATCTCTGATATAGCCGAAGAGTGAGAATAACCCAGTGGGATTTCCACCTCTTCATTTCCTAATGAGTTTTTTGATAATGAGAGGTGACTTTGCCAGTCACTGTGGGCTCTATTATGGCTAATTTACTCCACTTCACTCTCCTTGTTAATTATTAACACTAGCCTTTTTATCCTCATGAGACCACATTCCAGTTTTTCCCTTTTTAGCTTTTTTTTTTTTTTTTTTTCCCCTAAATCTATCTTTATTAAGGTGATAGTTTTCAGGACAAGGTTTTCACTTAGGGTAAAGCCAGAATTATTTATTTCATTTTGGAAGACTGTAAAATTGATTATATAAGCATGGGGAGCTCTTTCTAATGGCTTTAATGCACTTGCAAGGTGAAAAGGCTGTTAATTAAAGAATAAGCAGTGAGGTATGTTCCACTTGGGAACCAGTTCTTGGTAGAATGGTCACTTGCCACTTGCTAACATATCCACCGATTAAAAGGTGACTAATTTCCATGGTTGCTTTCCAATAGTTCTGGGGGAAAAAAAAGTGTATAATTTTCCAGATGGATTTCACTTGCCAGAAACTGTCATGTACTATATCTATTACCATTAGGGAATTACTGAAATTGGTATACAGGTGTGACATTTCATACAGCAGTCATTTCTTATCTTTCAGTTAAGGTTTTACAATCTTGCTAATAATTGCTTTGACATGAAAGTTTTCATAAAATGTCTTTCCTAAGGCTATTTTAATCATTTAGCTTTATTACCCATTTAATCTTTTAAGGAAAGAAAAATCAGTAGCCTACCAGCAACCTCTTTGCACATGAGGACAACTCTTGTTTGCTTCTATCACTTCTCTCAGGTTGGAACCAAAGTGTAAAGGAACAAAAATGACACAATCATGTAGCTAAAACTGGTGCCACAAATCCTTCTTGTAAGACTATTGTAAAATACCTCCACAGTTTTCAGAAACTATAGAATTGTTTTAAGTGCACTTACATCACAACTAGAGACATGCTTCTTAAACTGAAAATGTAAGAGGGTCGGAAAGGCACCTGAATATAGGCTTCAGATTTTTAATCTGGATTTTAGATAATCAGACACCCACTTCCTGTAACGCAGAACCCACCTTGCAGAAGTCTAGCTCTTATGAGATCTGCCCCTGGATTGAACAGTTCTTATACCCTTCTGAGCAGCCTTCTAAATCAAGCTTAAATTACCACCAGCATGGCAATTTTAATACTTTTCTGTAGTTGCAGTTTGTCCAACAAGGGATCCAGATGAAACATTCATGATTATCTTAAAAACAAATTAAGGGAAAAACTAACAGATATATTTTCTTTCACTAGGATAACACATGAAAAAAGGTATCATCAGGAATATGGCATTTCATCTATTGCTAAGTATCAGGGTATGGAAACATAATTCATGAAAAAAGACCTCAAAGAGAGGATGTTAATTTTCTTTCGCTCTGTCCTAGACCACGTCCAACATAGTGCAAAAACACTGACTTTCAACAATCGTGTTTAAGGTTCAGCTACAGCTTAGTGGCCCTGTCCATTTGCCCCTTTCCCTCCATGGGGTTCGTCATCCATCGTGTTACAGTGAATTGTACATTTGCTAGTTGCTCCATTTCGTGACATTGTGCAGTGGCCAACAGGTACTATACTGAGATGACCTATGTATTTCAATAAACGCTTGGCAGCTAAGGCTAACAGTAATACAATGATAAATAATATAGGTTGCAATATGTGTAACCTTGGAGAAAAGCTCTTGAATACTATTTTCCATTCTTTCAGTCAAGCAGTTTCCATACACAGAGCTAAAATTCTTAAAAGCTATTGAACTTCCACAGAAATGAAATGAATTTTCCAGGAAGAGTTAAAAATGATTCCTTGCATTTATACCAAAAAAGTCAAATTTTGGAATAACTTGAATCATTGTATAAAAATAAGCATTTGGATCTCAAGAAATAATTAAAAAAACAGTAGGTCATTTTCTCATTTTTAAGAAATAGAATATTACTAAACGTATAAAACATAGCACAGTTATTTTATTTTTTTTTAATGCCTTAAAATGTTAGGAGAAATCACCTGTCTGCAAAATAAGGTGCAATTCAATGTTTTTAAAATAACACCTAATCCACCTGGACAATTCTATGATTTTCTTTGGTTTCATTGGTTATTTCCTTAATTCCATTATTAAAATCACTTTCACGCAAAACATGCCTAACTTAACTATTATTAAAAAAAATTTCTCTCTTCAAAGACGAATAAAAGCAAAATATGGCTATTTCAAATTTTGGTCTCCAACTCCAGTAATGACACAACAATACAAGTGACAATAACACTCATTTGTTTTGTGTATCTCACCACACTCACCTGAGGCCTACAATAACTTTATAGACATAACTAGTCTGAAAGTAGCTTGCGTGAAGGCTTAGAAGGAAATATTAACTACAATTTTATTTAGGCAGTATAGATTAAACATGAAATATTAAATACCTATCATGCTGCCTGTACATAACTGATTTAAAACTGAGCAATATCTGAAACTGAATGGTTAATGGATCACCAGAAAAAGGACTGAAAAGGTGCAAGGATAAAGAGAAACTGCTCAACTTCCAACAGATGGAGCACCAGGATATATACCATAAACGCAGGTACTATCACTTTTATTTTGAAAATTGTATTATATAGAAACACATTTCTAAGGTGTGGGCACATTGAAAAATCTTATGCACACAATAAACAAAGAACATAAGATCTTACTGTCGTTTCTGAGGGCGTTATTCAGCAGCTGGAAAAGCGGGAAGCTGTCCCAGGAGTCCTGTGGCTGTGCCTCGAGTGCTGAATCCATATCAACAGAATAAAGAGACAAAAACTTCTCTGCATGCTCAGCCAATAATTCTGGCCACCAAGCGAACGCCTGCAAACATGGCAAAATAGAATTACTAAACACGAGTCATAAGGCAAAGAAATGTGTTGTATCTATGGCAAAATACATTTGGATATCTCACTTCATGTTCTATCTCATTTGGAGAGGATGGACAGGCCAAGTGAAAAATGCGAAAACATTTTATAAAACCTTGCATCAACAAGAAAACAGATTATGCTGTGAAAGATGATATAATCAGAACAAAAATGTAACACAAAAAAAAAATCAAAAAAGGAGTTAAATCCCTGCAACTCTTTTTGCCAGAGAGCAAAGAAAAGAATGAAGGCCTCCTCACTGAGAAATTACTGTACATGCTTTGATTTCATTCGATTCTATAAGTAGTGAGATTAATTTATTTTTCAAATAAATTCTTGTGAATACCTTTTGTTAATCAGAAGGAATGGTTTTCATGTGAAATTTTATTCCTTGAAGTCTAAGGTGTTTTTTTTTTAATAGATACAGAGTGCTTTTTAATTCCTATTTTTGCCTTAAAGATGTTGGTTTCTCCTGAGGAAGCCATCCAGTTTTCCTTCTACAAATGCTATAAATACATCTTTAGAAATTCACTAGTATCTATATTAATTTTCAGTAACTTAACAGCATGTTGGAATACACTGTTTTCTTGGGTAATCTTAGCTTAAAAGAATAGAAGAAATTTGTGAAAAATAGTGTGTCAGCAAGTAAAGCCAGCTCCACATTAAAGACCGCTTCACATATATCTCTTGTACCTTTTTACTGTCACTTAAATCTGGGCTTTGAATGGTCAGTACTGAAGCTGAGTGTTGGATCAGAGGGAGCTGTATGATCCTGGAGTTAAAGATGAAGGTGAAGTGAGCTTATGAAATAGGATGAATATCACACACTGCTGAGAGTGTTTTGTTCAGAGCTAACAAAGATACCTGATAGCGAGGAATAGCCACACATATTCGGTAAGAAAACGTCTTTGCTTTCAAACATATGCCCCTCATTTTGAATATGTCATTCTGAATATTTTTGAGTTGCCAACATGGGATATATGTAGCTTGATCTATAAAAGCACTGAATTCCCACAACTTTAAACAAAGTCATAGCAATTCCCACTTGCATTTCTAGGTAATGTAGAAACATGAACTCAGGCCTGAACGGCATCAAATAAAACACAACTTCTGAAAAGTGGTGTACAAATATTCTTTTTCCATCCTGGCCTTTCCGATGACTGCCTGTAATACTATTTGACATGGAGCAAATGGAGAAAAGATGAATTGGCAAGAGTTTTTAAAGAAATGCTGCGCTATCACTGGAAAGTACTTTGCGTGTTGCAAACTGTCAGGATTGAAGGATGCTCATTGGCACCATACAGAAAAGGACAGTCAAGGCTTCAAAAATTTTGGCAAGAGTTTGAAATGGAGTCTTTTTCCTCAAACTGGAAGAAGTTTCTCATTGGTAAATCCTGTTTAAACGGGAGCTCATTACAGGAACAGACTCCTTAACCCTAGAAAACAACTAAATGCAATGAAATAAAGAAAGAAGGAAAGAAATGTATACAGGCGTTGGCAGGTGTCCCTTTTAGGCAAGCAAAACTCTTTTTAGAAAATATTGCCAAAAACTCAAAACAAATAAAGCAAACCCAAACTCAGAACACCAGCACATTTTCCTTCCATCTTCTTCCCTTTTGCAAATGGCACTTTGAACCCAGACAGAAATTTTTCTGACCCTCTCAGGAACTAGCCATCATTGCTTAGGCACCAAGGAAGAAGAGTGAAAAAACAAATACCACAGCTAAGACAGTAAGTAGTTCAGTCTTTATGGATAATATGAAAACAGACTAAAGGCAATTAGCAATTGGTGACACATTCTGAGAACAAAAGCATTGATCAGATTAAAGGAAGACTGAAGTTCTCTGATTCTAGAAAGACACACAAATGTGGCAATACAACACCAGAAATCATTAGAACAATTTATGCTACACATTCAATGCACAGTTCCATGCTATAAACAGTGAAAAATAATGTTTAGTTCATCATGAATCACATACCTCTCTTCCCTTTGGGAATCCCAGAAATTTGGAAGTGTTATGAATTAAGAAAAAAATAAAAAATCTAGTATTAAAAATGTGATATACTATTTTAGAGACCACTGGTCCTTTTTGTCAACTGTACCATCAAACATTCAACATTTACTTAACATTATGATGTGAAATCACCATACTATATCTTCCATTTTGAGTAGGAAAAGTATAATTTCTTGTTCTATTTCTCAGATATATTTTGATATTGAAATTCTGCACACTCTATAAATTTCAGTAAAATTGAACAATTATTACAGAAGTGAAGGAGGGGAAAAAAATCTTAACATTATCTTTATTCTTTTCAAGCTGTCTTAGGTTACATTGAAAACTTCTGATTAATTGATTTTTCTGAAGGCATAAGCAATATATTTACCCTTCTGAAAAATACCATGTTTCTGGCTGCAAGTAAATATTATGGGAAGTAGTCTTTGAACAGAGATGTATCATTTGATCTGTTTCTTCTCTGTTCTTTTCCACAGAAGTCTAATATTCTTACAATAATGCACATCCTCAAAAGACAAAGACAACAATATATACATTTTATTAAGTAATCATTATGGAGTAACACAGTGGCAACAGTAGTGTAGAACAGGACCTCCAGGGAATTAATTTCAAATCATTGAAACAGCTGTTTCTTCAGTATAAAATAAAACATCTATAACAAGTTCACACATGACAGATGTAAGCTAAAAACTAGATTCCATAGTGTGATAGAAAAACAGATGTTTTGAATGATCATATTTATAACTATATATACTAAATCATGTTTATCCCTTTGCATATATTCCTCAAAAATATTTACTGAGTTTTTTGAGAACATTTTAAAAACAATTTCCTGAACCTTAGAAAAATATATTTATTATTAAAATGTTAATAACATATACAATTGTGTGTACGTGATCAAGTTTATTTTTGTAATTCCTTCATATGAAAGGTGCTATAATTCTAAATATTCTAAATATTATGATTTCTGTATCATGAAGAAAGAGACTTGAGTAAGAAACATGAAATTGTTCTATTTTATTTCTCCTACCTTATAATGTCATTTTTAAAAGTGCAAGTTTAAAAGCACTACTTTTCCAACCAACAAAAGAGCAGTGTGAATGTGATTATTACACCCGTCATTATTTTTATGTTAAAATCATAATCTATACACCATGATGAAAACTAGCATTCAGTTATATTTTCTTTCTATTTTCAAGGAGAGGTGAAAAGTTGGAAGGAACAACTGTATAAGGCTATGAATCTTTTCCATACCATTTCACCACCTCCGGCACAAAGACGCTTTCTGTATTTTATGCTCTTTAATTTTCATTTCTAAACCTACAGTTCATTCAAGCGAATTCAAGTAGAGTTTTATTTCACTTCAGTTTTCATAAGCTTCAAGTCTCTTACTCCTCTGTAAATGTGAACTGCCTTAAACATATGTCAGAAAGTAAAGCTAAAATGTTTCTTGACAGAATTGCTTCGCATCAGGAGCAAAAAAATCCAGGAAGAAATCATTCTCTACAGCAAATGCAGTTCGGGCCTCACCTCTGAATGATGTTCTTCATTTTGCTGCAATACTTCAATACAGAGTTCTGCAAGGTGAAGAACCTCTTCCAGTTTTCTAGCAGGTGTTGCTTGGTTCATGGTCTCTATTTGAATATAAAATGCAAACCAAAATTGCTTTAGTTAGAAATAAGATTCAATAGTATGGGAAAACGATGTCAGAAAGGAACGGGAATTGTGCAAAATTACAATATTTGAAGTATAAGCAATTTTACATGTTAAGGACAATCTTTTAATAAAAATAAATGCAGCTGAATGTCCAGGTCACTAGGAAGAGAAAATATTTAATTCACAAAAGAATCACTGATCGTTACAAACATTATCTGATTTAATATGTGAGAACTAACAGGTGCATCAATGTATTAGATGCTCAACTTCTGCAACAAGCAATTTCTAATTCTCTTCAAGGTCAGACATACAAAGACAGCAGACACTAGAGACCTTTTTCGTTATTGTACCACCAGTACAATGCCATTCTCGCTAGATGACTCATGACTGTCCTCAGCAAGATTCATGCATTTTGCAGCAGTCAAAAATTCCAAATCTGTTATCTAAATAAGACACTAAATTTTAGGTGCATTGAGAAAAAACAAAAGTACAAAACACAATTAGGATTCAAATAAATAATTTCTAATAACTAATTATTCAAATAATCATTTTTCCACCTGCTGCTCAGCTATAAGAGTGAATCTGCATTCTTTTCAGTACCATAGTGAAAAATAGAGCTATAAAATAAAGATGTTATAACAGAATTGACAAAGGCCTACTGAAAACTCTGCTATTGGAGTCAGACTTAAACAGTGGTTTCTATGCTTATGCTGGACTTAAACTGCTGCTTCCTCTAGTGGCCAGTGTCCTCTCCTCCCTGGAGACACAGCAAGTACTATTCATACAGCCAATACATCAGTACCAGTATCACTGATGCTAATGAGTCTTAGCTATCATAATACGGAGTATGACTGGCACATCTGATTTCAGCATAAACAACTCATTTTATGACAAATTCAGCGTGGTCTTCATAGACCTTATCACTAACAAAGTAAACAAAATAATTGCATTCATAATTGCATTCATTCCTAATGAAACTAAATAAGCTGTAGACCGTTCAAAAATTACATCCTAGAAAGGGCTCCTCTAAATTAGTATGAAAGTAATTCTAATTATACTAATTCTAACTATATTGAATCTGATGTTGCATTTTTGCATTGGAGCAAGTTCACTTATTCCACACCTGGAATAAGCTCAAGATAGCCTAAAAATGGCTATTGAATGGACATCATTATCAGTAGGAAGAGCAGGAGACTAAGACCACAGATTTACTAGCTAACTGTAAGATTATCTTGAACCACCACAGTGATGAGATCATGATGAATCACAGAATCACCTAGGTTGGAAGGGACC
>KZ505704.1:336340-351235 GCA_002844005.1 Limosa lapponica baueri | reverse complement strand
TTACCCTCATTTATCTCCACACATTCATGAAGAGAAACATGGCCTCAGGAAAGTAATAATACCATTGAGCAAGGCACGGAGGAGATGCAGTTCTGGTCACCTGTGTTGAAGTGATGAATTTTCATCAGAAATAGCATTGAAAGGGTAAGGATTCTGATTTTCAACCAGAAATGGCATTGAACGGAGAGTCTGGTTTTGTTTGTATGTTTGCTTGTTTCTTTGCAAGGCATAATAAGCCTAAAAAACATAAAGGATGAAAGAGGGGATCAGAAGTGCTCCTGCACAGGCAGTGTGGGAACACTTGGAAAGGAGAAGACCTACTTATGATCAAGGATGATGCTGGCATAAAAATAAATCAGTCATGATAAATTATTTTAGCCAAAAATTGCAAGAATTTCAGTCTTTATGGAACTAAGGTTCAGGAATAGTTTCTTCAATAGGATTAGTGTGTTTAGGAGGAAAAAGAGGACGAAAACTGTAAACTTCCCTTTGAGGTGAGTATGGCAAGTTTCTGAATGATGTTTCATGGCACCAATGACTAGAAATGTGGGACAGATTAGGCTCAACGTATTCCAGTTTCAAGTTCGCCTGAATTTCCCCATGCTATTTACTAGTTTACTGTGAACTACTACTTGCTAAAAACATGGAAGTTACTCTTGATGCTTCATACAGCTTTCAATAGTATTTTTTAAAATCATTATTTTCCTACAAGATTTATTGATAAGAAAAGGTGGCAGATAATTGGACTCACTCTGCACCCTTGGACAAATCTCTCTAATTTGTCGTTTACTTATTCCCAGAAAAAATAAATACATGCAATTTCATTTGGATGGTATACGCTTCCTTACATTTTGCTTAGGCTTCATCTAAAGCTTCTTTTCCATCTGTAAGTTACCATGCCAGCTAGTCTTTTTTCTCCGTAACTAATGACTTTTCTCTTTCCAAAATCTAGTGAATATGTATTACGGATAACCGCCATTTACATGGGTGTATAACAAGGGTCCATGAAGTACTTTGAGAGAAAAAGAACTAAATATTGACCTTTTTAACCAAACAAGTAATACATTTGAAATATGAGTACAAATGGACTGTTATCTGGAAGTTTTAGAACCTCCAAAACATCTGAGCAAAGTACTGTGCTTCTCTTTATAAGCATAAAAACATTACAGGAATGGAAATCAGTGCTGTCAGTTTTCATTATATTCATGATGTCTTTCTCCCCACAATTACTAAGGGTTGTTAAGATGTGTTTACACTACTCAAACTAACAAGTTGCAGCAGGAGTCGAGTCAGTAAATATGCTGCTTGACATCTTTTAGAAAATAAACAGAAAAAGCCATCAATCATCTGTTTTCAGCTTCACATTCTGCTGAAATGAAAAAGGAAGCCAGGCTTTGCAAATAATGGATGCTTTCTCAAGTATGCATTATCAGTGAGTCACGTAGGTACCAAGAAAATATTGTTAAATGAGCTAAGTTAACTGACTAAAATGCTACTGAAATGAAAAGGTGACTGTTTCATGGACCGATGGAGCCCAGGGCCAGAAGGGACTGTCAGATCATTCAGTCTCACCTCCTGTGTCACACAGGTCAGAGAACTTCTCCCTGTTCCTCTGTTCTTGAGACCATCTACGTCTAAAACCTAACATCAGTATGTCTAAAACCTAACTTAAGCTTGCTTTCCAGAAGAGAGTTTATCCTTGAAGACAAATGTACAATTCACCTTTTTCTTTTCTTTCCCCAGCATGTAAGCTGGTAAACGTGTTTAATTTCTCATTGGCATTTGCTGAGCACAGGAATCTGCTCATTAAATAAGTGATTCTCCTCCTCAAGTGTGAGTACAGTGCAGCTGGGAGGTACCTGTCTCTGTCCTGCCAGTCCTCCCACTGTGGCACAGCATATATCCCTTACTGGTTTTCCCTGTCCAGTATTTCACCCTTCCTCTTTTTCTTCAAAGAAGTATATCCAGACCAAGACACTCAGGAGAGCCAAGCTGTCTGGAGAGGATCAGAGGATCTCACACAGACCAATGGCAGGGATATTGGAAAAAAGGCAAGTAGTCATGTGACACTTGAGAACAGCTGCTGCCTTGGATCACCACTTCCCTCCATGGCCAAGGACTCTGAGACATTCTCAGCCCTGGTGGGTGTACGGGTACCTCCTCATCCAGCCAGCTAGATGGAGCTGGAGACTTCTGTGGTGATGTTGCAGCTTAGGAATTGGTCTAGCTCTTTTTATGCCAAACTGCAACAGAACATCCAGTTTGCATTTTGATCCTTCATGTCAGACCACTGGCATTTGTTTTAATTTCCATCAGCGCTGCTGCACTGGCTGCTGGCAGCAATCAGCTGTTGTGCTACTTAACATTAGTGCTACCAGCATTCAAGCCTGGAGAAAGCGCAAGGTGCCTATTAATGGAGGTAAACTAATTTGTTTCTATGCATGTGCCAGAATTAGACCCACAGGAGGGCAGCGATGACTGCTGGCTGTCAGACTCCTTCCAGGAGGCGCTGCACAAACAGCAGTGCACAGCCTCAGCCATTTTGGAGTTTCTGAAGGAATATTGCCTGTTTGGATATTGTGCAGAGGGACCTAAATCTTACGCGCTTCTTTCCAAATCCAGTTGTAGTGCATGGACCTAAATGAGCCACCCTTTATTCTATACCAGCTCTCTTGCCCAGGAATCTGACTTGCTCCAAATCGGACACTGGGAGTGAACTCATATTGATGCAGGGGAGATGGCAGGGAAGCCCTGCAGTAAAACAGGCCATGATATAACTTGATAACATGGATACATCATCATTTGAACTGTGTAGAGCCCACTCTGCTCCAGTAGGACCCATTCATTCAGACTTCTTGACATGTGAAACCAGCAAGATTGCTTTTAGACTTGATACCAATCTACAAAGCAGCACAAACGTCAATAACCTGGAGCTAATATCTGTTGCTAGACCTGAACTGACTCTCCAGAGTTAATCTGCAACTGGGATAATCCACCCACAGACAATTTAGATTTGACTGTAGTGGATTTTCTGTACAATTCTGGATGAAAGAGTAAGGAGTGGACATCTGGGAGAACATCCTATATTCTTCTGACTTAAAAAAAAAATTCTAGCCTTATATAAATAATGGAATTTAGCTTTAATTATGAAGTTGAAGCAAGTTTTTTCATAATTGCTTTCTAAGAATTCAATAGGATTTTAAATTCTAGGGATGAAAAAACTTCAAAAATTAATCACCATTATCACCTATGTACAGAGAGATTATGAGATTTGTAGAAAGTTAAGGGTTCACATCTCCTAGTCTGTAATTTTTTAAACTGGGTCACACTATAATGTTTTCAGTTTTTAAAAAATTATCATGGTATGCAATGCAATTACCTTCATGGGACAATCAAATATGTGTTGGTTTTTTTTTTTAAATAGGTTATCTTTTAACTCATGAGAAGCTGGAAAAAAAAAAGAAACAACAAATTTGCAGAGGTAAAAGCAGAATAAAAAAGGCAGAGGTGAAAAGAATTCTCAATTTTTAGTTACTGATCAATGGCACAATTTATGATTGCATTCTGGTTGTGGCAATACAGATACAAGCAGTTGGTATTTTCTTCCTTCCCTTCACTTCTAATATCTCTTCAAAAGGGGAAAGCACTAATGTTCTCAGCACTTTCTATTCCAGTGGAATAAAACTCAGAGATAAAAGACACGGCAAACTGAAGAGCTCTACGAATGAAGGGACCTGAGTAACTGACACACTAAACTGAGAGAAAACTGGCACTTGAAAGTCTAGACTTAGTAACAAGTGTTTTAAAAAAAAATCTAATAATTTTAAGAGTCTAAATTTTGGGGAGTTACTGAAAGATGAGAACAGCAAATCCAATGCTGGCTGGTAAGGAGGAGGGAAATGTAATGTTGACAGTTATTAACTTTAAAACAAATTTTGAAGAAATGACTAATTGAGGACATAAAATTAAGAGAAAATAGAACAAATGTAATACAGTCATGCTAGACTTGTGCAGCAGCTTTTCTTGATAGGATATTTTCTTAGAAAAGAAATTCAGTGGATCTCATCTATGCTGACTTTACTAAAGGATTTGATACTGTGCCTCATGGGAAAACTACCAGTTAAGCTGAAGAAAATGAGGATTAAAAGAGACACTATGTGTTGGATAAAAAAGCTGCCTCAAGAGAAAGGCAATGGGTAGCATTGAGAAAGAGCAAAGAAAGGTTTCTTGAGGAATTTTTGAAGATCTGTCTTAGGGCTGAGCTTCCTTAATATTTTCACCAATGACTTTATAAAAAATATTAGGAGTGCACCAGTGACAATGTTGTAGAACACTGGTAATAGACAGCAGGGTCAAAATGAACTAACAAGAATTGGATAATTCAAAAGAATGAGAGACAAACAAAATTTAATACTTTAAGAGGGAGGACAATACATTTTGACACACGAACAACAATAAACAGTTGCTATAATCTGAGAAGTCATTAGCTGGGAACTATCAAAACTCTGAAGATTGGGTTGGATTAACTTTTCACAGAATGGCTGTGTGCCACAAGCATGATAGAGACACAAAAAGACAAGTGTACTACTAGTACTGTGTACGGCATCTCATGGAGATGACTGCGCTGCATAGTTCTGGTCCCCAGTGTTCGAGAAGACTGCAGTTTAATAGAGAAAGGCACCTAAGATGATACAGATGAAAAAGAGGAGGCCGAAACTCTGAGACAAAGGGATGAAAGCCTTGTATAAGTCGTATAAAACAATTGTCTAAAAATGCATCATAGGGTGAGGAGGAACTGGAAATGATGAACTGCTAACGAGAGAGGGAGCTATCCCTCCTTCATTAGGGGTAGAG
The DNA here is from genome assembly GCA_002844005.1 of Limosa lapponica baueri. NCBI lineage: Eukaryota > Metazoa > Chordata > Aves > Charadriiformes > Scolopacidae > Limosa > Limosa lapponica. Next base: position 346,381 of record KZ505704.1, on the reverse strand, counting down.
GACAAGGTTAGCATGCTAAAAACTAGGAACTAATTTGACTGTAAGATAATTCCTTCACCTATAGAGCAAACAGGATTTGACATGGCCTTCATATGGGTAAAGCAGGGGGCAGGAAAGGGGAAGAGCAGCGACAAACAAAGACTCAGCCCAGTTGTTAAGAGAGGATGCAGGTACCTTTATGAAGGAGGTATCAGGACTTGGACCTAACAATCCAGGGGTTCTAGTCCAGACCTCTGCTCCACAATTGAAATCAGGGATATTTTCCCATATCCTCTTTCCATTTAATTGCACAACAAGCAGAGACCAAGAAGGTGCTGTGCTGCTGTGCAACTCATTCGTTTTTGTTTGTTCAGTGAAATGAACATGGATGGAGAGCTTTAATCAAGTCCTCTCCAGGTACAATGACTCTCTACACTTGCCTTCTCAATTTCAATAATGTTTGTAGTGTTCTTCTTTTTAAGTCAGATAGATCCTTCTGAGCCTTGAGGGCATTTACATACTACCCTTGCTTTAGAAACTTGCATGTAATGAGTATGTTAACGATAGATGTCCTTTAAAAACCAGCAAAATGTTGAGTTGCTCCTGACCTGCAATTGTATGGAGTTAACAGTTATTCAGCCTTTGGCAGTCTGTCTGATAGAGAGAAATATTGGGATGACTACTGTGATTTGTCTTTGAACAATTGACTACACAGTAACTATCTGCTTTGATTTCAATTGAATTTATTCTCATTTCTCTTATTAAAACTGATTGGCAGAAGAAGCCCAGTATATTCAGTTACTACAGACTTTTAGAAACAATGAGTTAAAAGACAACTACCTAATAATTCAAATCTTTACAATCCATCTATTGCCTCAGAAATGAGTATTTATGGACAATGACAGGTACTGCCCTGTTCGCTTCGCAGCCATTTACCACTTTAATCCCTAACCCAGTCTCTTTTTTTCTCCACAGCAAGGTAATGCCCTTGTGCTGAAAAATGTATTTACATGTAAGTTTTTATCACTTCTCTTATGCAATGACAGCAGCACTAGCAGAGTCCATTACTTCTCAGCCGTTCAGATTTCAAATACATTAAAATGGAGAAAACCATTCATTTCTGAGAAGGAATAAAGTAACTCTGTGTTAATGGATGTATATAAGATAGAAGTAAAAAATATGAATTCCGTATAAGGAAGGCCATCTCTTTTGAAGGACAGAAAACAGGTGAGGGAGGCATGAAAATTTCTATAAGCTGTTCATTGGAAGCTATACAAAATGCATCTGTATTTGTCTCTGGCCTCAGCATCTAGCAGGCCCAGTTATATCCAGCATTATCTATGGGAAGAGTTAACTCAAGTTAAATGCTGAATAAGACAAGAAAATATGCCATACACAAAATGATCTAAAAAGTACTTTCAGGTAGCGAAGTCACAAAGGCAGCATGTGCTGAAATTAAAACGGTTATACTTAAAAAAATGGTTTAGACTTAAAAAGAGATTTTCACATATTGATGCTGTGATCATCTCCTTGAAAAATTATAAATCCTTGCTGCAAACTACAAGGGCATTATATGAGAGTTCTTAGACATAGTTCAAAATTAGAATAGTAGGTTTGCTGCTGATTTCCTCATAATGCCAATTATACTGACTGAACAGATTAGCTACTCCATGAGAATTTCAGCTGTACGTGTCGTAAGGAATGACATGCTGAACCCCGTGTAATTGTTATTGCAAATGTAATTTTTACTAAAAAAGCTATTCTATATTCATAATAGTACAATGACATGGGAGTGCTAAATAAAATGTCATCCTGACTGCGAACAAATCCTGTTGCTGCAAGTGCTGCTTATACCACTGTGTCTGCCATTAAGAAAGTAACCACCGTCTTTTGGGAAAACATTCAGAGTCTTGTTCAATTGAGACTGTGAAAATGAGAGCACTTGGGGAATAGACCTGGGAACCTGGCAACCACACTGCTGGAAAAGGATCCTCACAACAAAAAGAATTTGCATGTTCACCTCTGTATTACCTAACAAGGACACTTCTGCAATTCAAGAATCTCCATACAGTACCTGGTGCACAAGTTAGAGAGTAAATAACAGTTACCAAGAAACAGTTTTTCCTTATTTTCCATGACAATGCAATATATGCTAATAGAGCTAAGTGTACTGTACATCAAGTTCATGATGAAAACTGTAGGAGTTTAGGTAATGACACCAATAGGAGCAGGATTTGGACCTGTTAGCCAGGCTAAAATATAACTTTATTGTGATTCCTTTCAGCTGCTTCATCTTTTGCATCAGAGAAATGGGTTCAATGGGACACAAAATTCTGGTGGAACACAGTCTATTTACTCCTTTTAATAAAAGTAATTTTTTAGAGTTATCTGATTAATTTTCAGCTGCATTTTTAGTCAGAAGCAGAGTTTAATGAAGAAATTAAATTATAAACACAGCCTATAAACCTCTAGCTTCACCTAACTCATGAAGTGAATTCTCATTTACTCACTGTATGTGACAGGCTTTCCTCTCATCCATTCTCTGATATATTTATCTGCCAGGTCACTTAAGGGACAGCTTTGCTATCCTATCTTAAGAACATGGCAATAGTCTATTTCAAAGTGTGCATAAACCTCATAAACCTAATGTAAAATGACTGAAATCAGGTACAGTTTTGTTTTTTTTCTTTCTTTCCTGTGCTTGTAACTGTATGTCATCTGTGCTTAATGGTCTCTATTTCAGATATAATGAGTCTGCAAGAAAATAAGAATAGCAAGAATGTGGCAGAAGATTTGTACTTGAGGTAACACAGACTATATAAAAGTGTACAGCTGACGTTTGAGAGCACAAAGGTCAAAGGACACAAACTCTAAAATCAGCTTTGTTATTTCACAAATGAATTTCAAAATTTTTCTAAATTTCTCATTTTCTTCAATACCTACAGGTGTAAAAATTCTAAATTGAATATTTGTGCTATCTAGATTTAGGTATTTTACTGACGAGGGAAACTTTCTTCGGTTGCATTTGTATTTGATGGTGAGAGATAGGTCCTTTCACAGAGAAGTTGCTGAAGGAGCCTCGAAGTGCTCTGAATCACCTGATCAATGTGAGCTTGTGTCATCTCAGTCTAACAGGCTGAGGCACAAATGTCCATACCACCACTGCATCATCTGCTTTCTTCTTTAACAATCCCAAACAGAGCTATTCTATTTCAAAAGCATTTAAAGCTTTCAAATGAAAACCAGTGGAAGTTTTGGGAACCAATGAAATTTTTTGAATCTTCAATACTGAGTGTAAAAAAATTAGTTTCTATAATTTGCTGGTATCTTTTCCTTGTTTACTGGATAAAAAAGCTGTTCCTCCAGAAATGAATCTTTCTCCCTTCAAGCCCCTCATTGACAAGAAGCTCCATTTAGAACTAATTTCATGCAACCTTTAAAGTCATCAACCCCAGTCTTTCCAGACGAAAAATGATTTCATGCTGAGAAAACAATGCCCCTTCCTGTAACTGTGGCTGATATTTGTGGAAACCCCACAAAGCATCATGATCAGGCTTCCACTGGGTCTGTGTGTACCTCTTTAAAAAAGGTATGACAAAGCCAAAGTAGTGTGTGCATCTATTTCCAAGCATATATATGCACAACCCGTCATGCTTCTATGCAGCCAGTACTACTCAGCCACAAATACTACTTCAGCTATGCTCTTTTTATGATCACTCTATCAAATATTTGGAAATAAGCACCCAAAAAACTCTCTGCACTATTGGAGAATATACAACACATCAGTTTCAGGAAATGAGGAACACAAAGACCTACCATCTTCACAACCTTCAGCTGTAACTAGAAAAATAATTATATCACTAAACAAAGCCATATCAGAGAAATTTAAAACCAGCTTTATGAAATTAATTGTCCTATTAAGACCTTCATCAATCAATCCAGCAACCCATTTAAAAATGGATGCCATGTTTGCTGATGACTATGAAACTACGTTTCTCTAAACACACAAACTGATTTTTGAATTTAACAGCCAAACTTTTCTGCATCACTTAGTTATACCTCTTTCACAGAAACTACAATTGCATCATATTCCAAAATAGAACATTATTTAAGTTGTTAATAAATATGCACATCATAGTTAAATATCAGTGTAAATGAAGAATGCATGGACTATACTACATAAAAATTAATTTTTATGTTCACACATGTTCTGGTCAATATCTTGATACTGTTGAAATCAACAAAAACAATAAAACAACAGACACAACACACTAAATCTGTAGTACATGCAGACATGCATACAAATAGTAATCACCTGAGTCCTTTTCTGCTGTTGCTAAATTTAAAACAAAAAGAGAGAAGAAAAAAATCATTACAGAAATATAACTACTTTTGTTTCATTAGAGTAGAATAAATACCAAATAAGGAGTTAAAATCTTCTTAAAATCTTGAGTATAGCAGTGAGAGTCCTGACAGGCAGCTCACCCAAGTGATGGGTTTTCTCAGCTGAGGGAGAAATGGTGTACGTGGTTAGGTAGTATATTTTTATTTACTAGGTCTACACAGTCTCTATTTCAGGCTCACTGGCTGAGTTTGCATCCATATTGTGCTGGGGAAATTAGAAACATAACATAAATAATAGTAGAATAATATAAGAATGCAAGAATTTTTTTTTTTTGTTAGAACAACCTTTGCATCTCTACTTTTTAGGTAGTTACTATTGGACCACAGCTGATATTATCATACAACAGTTGCATTTTGACTGACTGATACGATGATGTTAACCAAAGAAATATTTAAAGAATAGGAAAAAAATGCCAACAATGAATGACAGCTACATTTGAGGACATCAATAATGTTATAAAGTTAATGACAATGTGCTTTCTGTATGGAATTTGTGGAGCAAACAATTAATGTAAACACTAACATGCATTACTTTCAAGAGAAGAAGGTAATTTCAGTGTACAGATATAATAATGCTCCCATAAACCTAAAGAAGAATAACGGAACCTATTGCTAAAAACTATTACATTTATATTGGTAAAAATGTAGGATATTTGTAATGACCTGAGTATAAAAAGAGACAAATACAGGTACTATTGCTACTGAAAACCAATGTGTTTAATTTTCTGTTGGTATAATGCTGGAGTCCTTCACTTTCAAACAGTGATCTATTCTCAGAAAAGAACTCAACTTATTTCTCACTGAGGTACCAGACATATATGTAATTATCTATTGTGCTTTGGGTTTACAATTAGATAAGTGTAAAACTACTTACAGATATCTAGTTGTGTTTCAACCAAAAGACAATAAATCCAAAAATAAATTTGCAAGTCAAAATAAGCCACGGATGGGATGGACAGCAGTTTTATGTTCTGTTCCAACTTACTGCAGTGTTAACAGTGTGCATATTTTAAGGTGCAAAATTTGCTACTCACAGTGGAACTGCCACAATCCTCTAGGATATAGTTAAAAATCCTTGACAAAGATGTGTTTTACTGCACTGTAAAAAACTTTTGCAATTCAATTTAGTGTCAGCAAGTTTAGGTATCTTTTGTATGCTTTTGTCATCTTTTAAAAATGGTTCTATTTTTATACCCATTATTTCAACAGGTTTGCTAAAAAAAATAAAATACTGACCATTAAAAAAAATCCCTTTTATGAAAACAGATAGATAATAACTAATGAAAACAGTATTTTTGCTTTTTCATTTTCTAGAATAGGTTTAATATTCATCCTTTCCTTAACACAACATGATATCATAATTAATTATGATAAACTGGTTACAAAGATGGTTTCATGTTGTTATTCCCATGATATAATACTGGTTGCTATAGTGATCAGATGGGTTTTTTGTTAATCACTTGTCAGATTGGTTACCTCATGTTTTTCAGAGAATTTGAGCAGAAATGGAAAAAAGGAAAAAGTTGGCTTTATAATATTGCTAAACATATAAGGCTTCTTCATTTTCCTGCTATGATAATTCTGTTTCTTCTAAGTCATTGCTAGAAATATCTGCTATGAAAAAACATACTATGCATAAAAATTGAATTTTTTAAAGCACAATTCATCCTTCATGTATTTTCCTGCTAATTGACTCTAATTCCAAAAAACCAGATGTATAGATGTGCAAACACTGTTTTCTACTCCTGAATATACCTGTACAAATATATCTCAAGCCTTCTGCACTTTATGGAGAATAACAGATGTGTCTTGAAAAGGCAATTGACTATTATGAGTTCCTTTGTGTTTTACCTAAGTTTTACAAATACTAAAATGACATTGTGTAAGCTAGCAATTTTTTTTTGAGCAAAATCTTAATTAATTTCATGATATACATTCTAGAACATACATATATTCCAGAAAAAGTGGTGATTACCACTAGTATTTTCCCCATTAGTTCATTCAGGAAATCAGGATGTAATTAAGGTTTTAATGATCAGGTTATTATTATATATCTGACAACACAACAGCAAAAATAAATAAGATTTATCTATCTGCCTGTCTTGCAAGTACATCAGAAAAACATCTATATCCAGAGTTTTCAAGTTTCAAAGTACTGTTACTGCTCATAAGGAAAACATTTCCTGTCAGTAGTTTAATTACTAGAAATAGTTAGAGAAATAAAAAATAACCCATAAACAACCTTTTAGATTTATGGAGAACTCAAAAGTAAGAACAAAGGGCAACTTAAATTAAGAAGTCCTAGTCTTCCATTCAAACAGGGTCCCAGGAGGCATATTAAAGCAATGAATAGGAAAAAGCTCCATAGTTCACCAGCTGAGATTTTAATGAGACATTTCCCCTTGCCGTGGAAGGGGTTTGTTCAGGAAAGGGAAAAGGCTGCTCACAGAATATTCAGTTAAAAGGCATTGTTGGCTTTTATAGCCACTTTGGCAGTTGATCGCTGTACTAACCTTCTATTTTGGCATATTCTGTAAGTCGAGTGTAATTGATCAAGGCAGCCTTCTCCAGACATTTTCTAACCACTTTCTTCACCTCTTCCGCTGGTATGGGAGTGGCAATATCTTTCATTAAAACCTGTGACAGAGACAATTACACCACTTGGTTACACTCATTACCCAAAACCCAAGGGAAAAGGATAAAAGTAGTCTAAAGTTACTACAGATCTGATAATGACTAAAGGCAGAAAGCAAAAGGGAACTATTTCAACTGGAACTAGATATTTGTCTTTGAAGGTTCCTATTCAACCCTGATTTGACTGCCTATATGGTATTTATATACAATACCCCTACCGTTTGGCAACTTGCAGCATGCCAGTCAGTCTTCACTTGGGTGATGCCAAGACCAGTATAGCAAGAGCATTTCATGGATGGGCTGGATCATGGTGCCCACTAAAGCTGTGAATGTGGAAATTTGCTTGGTTCTCACCTGTGGAAAAGCTTCCACTATTGCATAACCATTGACTTTTCAACAGTGTAAAGGAGAAACTGTGAACACCACCATCAGAGCTAGCTAATACCGACTTGTGTTTCTTCCCTCATAAAGTTATGCAAATTCAGCATGTCCTTGCTGTGAAAAACAGTCATCTAGAGTAGGCAGGGGAAATACTGACCTTCTGGTGGAATATTTTATTACAGACAAGTAGAAAAACAGGTCATATAAAGCTTTCCTAAAACCTGCCAGTTTTTAAAGCCTATTGTTTTTTAAAATATAGGACTTTGATAAAATGGATCACCTGTTGCAAGTGAGGTAAACTGAGAATATACACCTCTTTATATGAATGCAACATTTTATACTCTGGGTTACTAATATGAACATTGTTCATCTAAAAAAATTGAATAAATATTGTTAACAATTCACTTGCATTTTTACTTTAATTCTATACTCTATTGACTTTCAACAGGTAGACATAAACAAAACTCAATACGTTTTTACCACATTTGAATGTAAACAATGACATTTCAGACAACTCACAACCTTTAAAATTGCTTCTCCAATGGATCCTCAAACAAGCTACATCTTTATACAACATATAAACAACATATACATTATACAACATATAAAAAATACTGTTAAAGAAAGTGAGAAAGAGGTATGATCTGGGGAAGAATATAGGAGAAAAGAAACAGGTTCAGCAACAGAGAAGCTCTTAGGAAGATGTTGCAAAGCAGACTCCTTCCATTAGTTAGTTACACACACATATGATGTACCTACCTTTGTTAACTTGCTTCTTTTTAATGAATAACTTCTGGGTTACCAACAAATGAAAATACAGTATTCAAAAACTTTTATTCTGGATCTGTTTTTTTTTTTTCAAAATTTTCAGATGGGTAAAATAAAATGTTTGTAACCCATTGTGCATTCACAGGGATAGGCATGGACATTTATTCCCAACCCAAACTGACAACGCTGTTGCTTGAGCAGCAGACAGAGGGTACCACTACCATTTGTTACAGCAGGAACAGTGAGAGGAAATGGCTCTTTCATATAACACAGAGCAACCTACACAGCACTATAATCACTGAGATTGTAAGTGAAAGAAAACATATATACCCAGACTATGTGTTTTTGAACATGGCGGAGCATTTCTAAGACAGGATCTCCATCCATGGAGTGTTCTGCAGTGCAAAACAACTGTCACTCCCCAGAACCAGACCTCTCAGATGTTGACAGAGCCACACAGACTGGGATCTAAGCTTTTTTTGAATTCATACCTTCACTGGGCTCCTGCTGATACAATTCCTCTGGAATCTCTGCTGGAATTTAAAGTTCCCTTTCCTCAGAGAAGTCTGAGATGCTTGTGCCATTACAAGGTCCTCTCTTTTCCAGTCAATAAAAGAGAATTTGCTGGGCAGGCGTTTATATTTATAGCTGTCCATGACAGTTTTGCTGCATATAGCTTTTTCTTCTTAAATTGACTAGATTACATGTTTATGGAAGATTATTTGGATTGTACAGAAGCTTTTTAATGTTACATATCATTACAGACAACATCAGTGGCACAGAACCCATAGAAAGCAGGAAAGGGGGGCTATGGAGGAGACTTGTACTACTTTAAAGGTAATGCTGGGTAATCATTAAATTATAAAGAAACAGAGAATCACTACTGTGGCTTGAAGTGAAAGTCCAATAAATAAGGCCTACAGAAAACAGCTGTTTTCCTCTGTGGAAAATACTGAGGAAAAAACTTCCCAGTGAACAATTAAAAACAGCAGTAAAATATCTGAGAAGACATGAGTCTGCCTTCAGCAGCCTGAAAGCAGAAGAAAAATGCAGGCTTAGTACTCAAGGAGAATTTAAAATATGTTCTCAAACTTACCCTTTCAAGTAATGAAAGTGTGGCTTTTAAAGCTCCTTCAGGACGTCCAAAAGGGAAACAGTATCTTAAAAAGTTAAAAAAAAAAAAAGGAAAAAAGAAAAAAGAGAAAGAGAAAGAGAAAATTATCAGAATTATTATACATAATTTAAGAATTTACTTTGAGATGTAAGGACACAACTGGCATTAAATTATGTTAGCAGAAGACTCCCATATGCAGACTACTAATGAGAGCAGGAGAGCCTCTTCAGTAGTCTGCCATGGAGAATACACATAGTACAGCAGCATCAGACCACCAGCAGCTCAGGCCTAAATAGAGAAAAAATACAAAAGACAAAAAGCATCACTTCCACTTTCTCAACTATGAAGGATATCTAATGGTCTCTGATGAGCCTAATTGTCATCTTCCTGCAAAGAGGTACTATTTGTCATGTAACCATGTCAGCTACTGGAGCTGTGAAATAGCAGTCTGTATATTATATCTTGTTTTAATATCGAATTAAGATAAAGTGTCAGATATTTAAGTTTCTAGAGATATATGGGAATAAAACTGCCAGTAGATACTCCATGATTTTCCCTATTCTATTGTAAGTAGCTTGGAAAACCATTTTATATAATCTTAATCTTATCAGCTACAATGGAAACCATGCCCATTTCTGTCTTGATACTTCTAAAATTATGTAAATTAAAAAGTGATCCCATTCATAGCTTTGTTTTTCATTTTTGTCTACTGGAGATGCAATATAACAGTTCTATGAGACCACAATGCTTAAACAACTGTA